>JAZHYW010012713.1:0-104213 GCA_037355805.1 Ixodes ricinus | reverse complement strand
TGCCGGGGAGGAGGAAGAGGCGTTCTAGCGATCCGTCAAGCACGAGCCACGGTCTAATGCGAGGGTCTGTCAGAGTCTGTCGATGTGCGGTGAAAAGCAGCCAAAAGACGTGAAATAAATAATAAAAAATGCAGTCTTTTCAGCCTTTTTGTTTTTGTTTTTCTCTTGCATAGCCTCGGTGAGCAAAGTGGGTGAGCGTCATGACGAACAATTAAAACGCGACTTAAAAACATTCGCTTTAGCAAGTCAGGTACTCTGCTCAAAACTTAAGAGCTCATATTGCACTCCAAAGAGAAATGACTGAAACATACTTGGACAAGCCTCATGCAATACGACGACGCGATGCTTCCGACGAAATGGAGCGCAAATTCTTGCCTGTGTAGGCTACCTCTCAGTACAGAAGCTATGGTCGCAATCACGACACTTTGTATTGATTGATATTCATATTGATATTTATTTAGTTCAGGAGAACCGTCGCAGAAAGGCAAGTCGCCTATACCGTGAAGGCACTGCGGCGCCGCGTCTAATGATGATGGAATGGTACAGATCAATTAAAAAAATTGTGATGATGGTTTAATAGCGGTTGTGGGCGAGGGTGAGGGGTTGATGCCGGGGGTGTTTCTGTCCCTGATCATTGGTGCAGCTAGCATTGGGGCGGTCCTAAAGGGGAGCCAAGGGTTCGGAGCACTGATGGAAATCGCAATTTGGCTGCTTCGACTCTAGTTGGGCGGAGGCAGGGTCTGCAGATGTGAAAGCTGGTCGTCAAGACAGTGCATAACGTATAAGTCTCTAGGCCTGGCCGAAAACAGTACCCAAGAGGTTGCCAAAGGCCAGCGTGGGGTATAGGGGTGGCGGTGGATCTCTCGGACCGCTGCAGAACCCAGGATACCTGCCCTTTGCACTACTTGTTTCTCCTCGATGAACAACTCACAAAGTAGCGGGCAGCTTTCATGGGAAGAGACAGATTTGCTCAGCATCAAAACGCGCAAACAAACAACGCAAGCCACAACAAGCAAAATAGTTGATGTGCATGGAGCGCTTGTCTTACGCCAGTCCCGCAACGAAAACAAACACTCACACAGCGCTTTCGAAGACGTGTGCTTGCGACAGTGATTTGTTGCAAACCACGTCAGTTCAAGTTATCCTCCTCTGAACATGTTGGTGGACGCGAAACGACTCGCCCTCATAAAAATATGTCGGTTAACCTGCTACGCAGTGTGTCAATTGCTCGCTGCAAATGCCGGCAGCCATGTTTATTATCGTTGGAAACCAAACGGGAAAAGACAATCTCGTGATATTTCTGAAAAAAAAATCATGATTCTATCTTTATAGATTCCTTCTCAAACATAAAAAAGAAAGTCAAATAAAATACTTTCGCGGCACGGAGACAGAATTTTACAACGAACATTCTACACGTCCACCATCTTTCCAACGAATGAGGGCCGAGAAATGGAGTGTTGCTAGCTATGTCCTTAGGCGGGGCCTAGAGCGGGCCATCCCATCTAAATTGTGTAGAGTAAATATTGCACTAACTTTTTGTATTACCGTGATAAAAAAATGCGTGTATAAATGAACCCTAAACAAATTATTTCAGTGTCCTTTTAGAGCCTGAAAAGGGTGTTCTATAGACGTATACCTTATTCACGCCATCATAAAGGTACCTTTAGCTAAGAGACCTTTGTGGTCAGCGGTGAATCAGGTCGCGATTCTCCGCGCTTGGCATTGGATCGCGATCCAGAACCGCGATCTGACTCGCCGATTGCAAAGTAACATATATGTTAAAGGTACCTTTATGCTGGCCGTGTTAATATAG
The DNA here is from genome assembly GCA_037355805.1 of Ixodes ricinus. Lineage (NCBI taxonomy): Eukaryota > Metazoa > Arthropoda > Arachnida > Ixodida > Ixodidae > Ixodes > Ixodes ricinus. Next base: position 102,400 of record JAZHYW010012713.1, on the reverse strand, counting down.
TTATTGGCTACACCCTTTCAACACCCTTATTTCAAGTAAGAAAACTTTTCTTTTTTACTTTTTAAATAGGGTGTTATTGCGTGGAACATTCTGCAGTTTTGGAGGGTGTAGAAAGAGTGTGGAAAAGGGTGAAGTAAGGCGAACATTCATTTTCAAGGATGCTCTCCAAATTGAAATCCACTTCATACAGGTTTACCTTGAGGTTGTTTTAGCGGTCGAATCATTATTGCCCGTATCAATGCTGTTTACTTGACGATACGATCATTGAGCTTATTTATATTATGCTTCGCGTAAAATGGCGACGAGAACAAAGCAGCTTAGTTGGAACCTTAGTAATCGCGAAGGGGATAACCTGCGAATGAGTGTCTATGAATTGTCGCCCTTATAGGCCAACACACTGTACACAAACGAGCCCGCGCTTGCCCGCATGAGGTGCGGGCATTGCGCGTGCGCAGAAACCGGATTCGCATAACCGACAGCAGCGCCGCCGCTGCGACGTGACGTCACAGCCGCGCCGTCGGTCTATAAGGCGGTTGAGCGGTCCACTGGGTCACGATTCCTCCTCCGTGCGTGTTTTATTGCGTCTGCATTGGCCTCCTCTGTGCATGTGAGAACTGGATGGCTAGTTTGGACGTTTACGCGTATGTTTTCAGAGGCCACGGAAGTGACGTAATGACGTCTGATTGGTGGAGTCAATTGGCTCCACCAAACAGACGCCATTACGTCACGTCCGTGACCCTTTAAATTGGACGTGCAAATGTCTAACTTGGCCATCCTGCACCTAAGGTAGACTTGTTTCTCGCTATATTCCTATGGGAGGGTTGCGAAGATCGTCACCGTCCTATCTTGAGCAGTTTACCAGAGGAGCCGCAGTCACCCTTGCCATACATCGTACAAAAGAAGCGAAGAGACATGACGACAGAAGCATCTACGGACACGCCTCGTGCATGTTCACAGCATGTTTGTTTCATGAGTGCTTCCAACATGTCTGCTGTCAGGTTTTGAGTTACCAATGTGACATCACATGAGGAAGAAAGACGCCTGTGACGGCAGATTGTCTTTTCTATGGCGTAGTGGCAGTGTGACCGAGGCTCTGGGCTGTTAGCCCTGAGGAAGCTAATTTACACCCTTAAGGGCGAATATGTTCTTAGTGTGTGGCGCTACATTTGGGCGGAGGTGGAACGTTCAACGATGTGGAGATAACGTTTTGTTGTGCGAGGGAATTCTCCGGTTTCTTGCCGTGTCCCGCAGAGGGAGTACGGCGACAGCCGAAGCTCTGAAAACACGCACACACAAAGACTTCACAGAATCACACTATAACCACGACCTCATTGGACTTCACAGTTTCAAATGACACGGAAATGTTTAGCAGAGGAATGTTCCAGCTGAATGGGGCGGAGAAAGTTCCCACGCCAAGAGGTTACGACAGGGAACACATCCACAGATTCGCCACCAAACCTCGCCCATAACGGCCATCGCCTCCAATACACGGTTATCTTCGCTCCCAAGCGACCGGTATACATACGCGCAGTGCGCGGAGTCGCTCGCAGGACGCACCAGACACGGAACACCTGGAAACGGGACGCCCTCTCTTCGAGTCATCCGCGTCATGTCATTAACCTTAGCAGAGAGGGCACACCTGTGAGTGGGAGGGAGAATCGAATTATGGGAGCGACGCCGCGCGTCCTGTTCCATACCCGGTGGCTTCCAGATGACTGATTCCGCGGCTGCGAAAGGCGCTATCTTCCGGGTGCGGCCATCACCGCCCAAATGGCGCCGGTGGAACCGCTGCTCTTCTGCTTGCTGCCACTGGTGGTAGCCGCGAGCTTTAAGGACACCTACGAAAACTTCAGAGGGTGAGTGTCGTTCTTGGGACAGTCATTATCTACTATAAAGACCCATGTCTGTTATCTCCGATTGCCCGTGTATGGTCACTATCGGCATAGAAGGGCAGCTGAACTATTTTAGAACTTAGGCCTATTAATTGCGTGTATTAGTGTCTGTGACTTATAAAATAAAGAACAGAAACCTTTTTTTTTTCGCTTGCTAGCGATGCAGATACGAAACCCTAATGAAACGAAGGGAAACAGAAACTTCAAGGACGCTTAAGCTTCGCCTTCAAGAGTGGAACGTGGTAGCGAAACATATAAACATATAAACTCCCGCTCGTTCCCAAGCCCTGCAGTGCCTTGCGTGGCCTAGTCAGCATCTTGTCGCAACTGAAGGGTGGTAGGTCGAAGCCCTCCTAAACTTCTACCAATACTTCTTTGAGGTAAATGAATTACTGCATAAAGTGAAACAATTTTATATATGCCGCGACCTTTAATTTGCATTACATGTCATGTTTTTTAATAGGTTTCAATCCACTCGTGACGTCACGTTTGACGTGAGCGTTGTGGGTTGTTTGAAAATCCCGCGCGAGGTCATGTAACTGTGACATCATGAGCCAATCGACCAATCAGGATTTTAGCGGCACGCCACCGATTTTCTGAGACCACAAGCTCCTTAACGTTATCGCGTTCAAATATATGCACCCACACGGCCTATATCTCATAGCGCCCTATGAAACATATATATGTATTTTTCCTGAACAAGGAACGCACAGCTCATTTTCATGATTTTCCATGGTTGTCTATTATGACTTCCTTGTATTTTGCATTTTTATCTCCTGTTTTTAACAATATTACAATTAGCGATATTTTAATTAGATATGGCGAGTACATCACAATTCATCTATTTAACATATTTTGCCCATATCTATATAACATATAAAACAAACATATTTTGTTTGTTTTATTATTATAGTACGTGTACAAGGTAAGCAAGTTTTTTTTTTTTCAACCTTGGTCACCTTCCGCTACTAAAACTATCAAATTTTCGTGTTTTTGTTTATTTGTATCCTTCGTATGGCATTTTAGGATATGAGTCGTACGGGTGCATATCGTGTTTTTCAGTAGGGCAATCACGCTGTCCGCACTGCGCCCACCATTAAATTCGTGCTTTAATTCAGCCTGCTCAAACTCGCTTTTGCAGTCGTCAACTATAATTAATGCACTATAATATTTGTTGGATGCACTGTACATCTATAAAGCGAAGCCTCGAATTTCGATCAACTTGCCCTCGCTCGTAAAACTACTCGCGCGCACAAGCACGCCGAATATTCTGCGGAACGAACGTGACGTCACGTGCCCTAGACGCGCCGGATGTCGGGAATAAGAAGACACCAGGCATGTTAGCGTGTTCAGCCAAGCAGCCGAGCAGCCGAGCCCATCCAGTAGTAATTAGTGGGGCAACTGATTTGAGGGCGGGGCTTCAGCGGGCCGTGACCTCCAACCACGTTGCGTCTAAAGGCGTCAATATTGCGCAAAACCTGTTTTCTTCTCCTAAAGAAATTACGATACAAAAAATGCCCCATCTATGCTCTTAAAAAAAATTGCAGTGTCCCTTTAAGTGAAAAGGCCACAATTTATGTCACCATCTCCTAGATACCACGGCCGTAGTGCTTTATTTCCTCCGTCGCCTACCCGGATCAAGGGCAGGGCACAGATTGGGAAGAAGTCATTCGCGAACATTCAGCTGGGACTTTAATTTTCGCAATATACCGTCAGCCCTTTTAAAGCAGACGGTCGCACTGCTCACACATCGCACAAAAGAGGGTCTTCACACACTTCCAATGGCGTGTCTCTTCCTCGCATGACAGCCCGGTCACATTGCTCGCACAACAACGGTCTGCAGACATGTTGGACAACATGTACGGAGCGAACATGAGGCCGAACATGCTTACGGCGCGTCCGCGGATAATTACGTCATCATGTCCGGGGAGAACACCGTGACTTTTGTACGATGCTCGAGCATTGTAGCTGCGGCCTTCAGGCTCTCGAGGCAAGAGTGGGCGATACAATAGGGCAGTGTACTACACTGCACGATCTGTGCATTTCGCAAACGCTTTAAAAAAACTAAAAATTCTGAGAACACCTAAGCACTTCTTATGAGTTGTGACTGCGAAAGCATGAATGACGTTCTTCCTCTGCCTTGAGAGGACAATATACTGCCAGCCGAATGCTGACCACCTTGATCATGTCCAGATTCGGGTGCACGGGCTTCGATGCTTCTAGGTAGTGTTGGCTTACCACTCGCGGATGAGGTTTTGTGCTGGGGGAGGATTCGGGAGACAAAGAAGCGAGGAAACAGATGACTCCGACGAATGCGGTCCCTCACGCAGGCCCAAGGTAGACTTCTACATGCGGACGACGTGGGACGGCCAGAAGATCGACCACGACCCCATCAAGCTGACGATCGGACGCGTGAACGCGACGGAGACGGTCGTCTTCGTGCAGGCCCCCTACTTCGAGGGACTCCCGGCCAAGGGCTACGAGGACACGGAGAGTGAGTGTGCTCGTCTTTACTGAATTAGGCTCGCACCAGAGTCGCTGCCAGCTTCCGAAACGCCGGGCGTGCCTTGTTATCTTCACAATTCTTGTTTCGTCATTTGATCTCGTTATCGTCTATTCTGCAATCTTACTGGCATGGGAGCGATGATAACGGGCTATTCCGTACAGTCTTCGCCGTCTTGCACCGTGAAACATCCGCTATGGGGGAAAGCATTGTTTTGCCCGCGCCGGCAACCGGAAGGTGTTCACGTTTTTATCGCGTCTGTCAATTGCTCTTGTTTTGCCCTTCTTCTATATTTTTCACTCGTTCCAGGTTGTAATGTATCTCTACTTTTTTTTTCTTAGTTCATCCATACCTGATACGTGGACTAGGGCGAGGGTAAACAAAAATGGTCTGTAGGAGAAGAAACGACACACGTTGTTAACCGACACAATTAGAAAAACAACTCTCTGCCGTGTCGACCAACCTGGCCCTTTAACAAACTCTTTTCAAAAGTGCGCGCTACCTAGTAGTTGCTGCGCCAATTAATCGAGTCCTGTATTAATTGGGTACGTACTCTGAGCATGTATTGGACACGAGGGACTCAGCGTTCGGTGTGAACTCGGCGCAGCCCGTACCGAAAACGAGAGCAGCGCCGGCGTTCGGCGAGAAATCGATCACACGCTTGGTGCCCACCGAACGGCGACCACCTACGTTGTTTTGGAAGAGTTTTGAAAAGGGGCTACTGTATTGTGTGTATGCTGAAACCACAAGAAGTCAAGTCAGATGTAGATGAGAAATTTAGCCAGTGAATTACCGGTGTTAGCATGGGGTGCTTAACGTGCACCGCGCACTAGTGATACACGGCCGCACATCGATCTGATGCCCATCCAGATCAAAACGGGGAAGGGGTGGGGATCGAACCCGCGATTTCTTGGTTCTGGCTAAATTTCTCATCTACAACTGAGACACAAGAGACACCCATTGGGGCTAAGTTCTGCTTGTCTAAACAAGCACGCTACCCAAATTATGTAGTTATGATGTGCAAGTTGTGCCGAGTCCCATCTTGTGACGCCAGGAACATTGTGCGTTTTGAAGAGTATTTTTCTCTAGGAATTTGGGCCGGTGCTTTTCTTGCAGATCCCATGTAGCAAGACACTATAGAGAATGTTTGTGAACCAAATCGTTCCTGCGAAATCTATGCATCACACAGAATAAGTTTAATATCGTATTGCTCTCTGCCAAAGGGTCAATTTGGGAAAATAATGACGTTCTATCAAATTAGTTTTACTAATTACTTTAGGGTCACCAACGTTTTCATTAGTAAAATTATAGCATTGTTTCAATTCGAAACGTGCTGAGGATCATCGAAAACCACTAAATCTACTTGTTTTAGGAACATAGAACTCACGTACAGCATTCTACTGCGTTCCAAAGAGACGCTATATTTGGACGCGTTTCTAGGTTTCGGTTTCTAATCGGAGCACATCTTTGCGCTCCGATGGGGAATCAAGCGATAGCTGGGCGCCTGGTGGCCGAGGAGCGCAGTTACAGCTTGGCGTCCCTCGTAGGGTGCGAAGGAAGTGTGGCGTACGTGCGTTGCGCCCCGGTCACGGTGAGCAGGACCTCTTGCGCAAAGATGCGCTCCATTTGGAAACCAAAACCTAAAAATGTTGTTTCCAATAGAGCTTTTTGTTCACTCTCGTCCCCAGCCACCTAATAGGCGTATCCGTTATGGACGACAAAAACAACAATAAAACATTGCCAGCTAAAAATACTCTAGTTAAAAACAGAGGGGAAGCAAAACGAGATTGGATGACGGTTACGTGTATATCATAAACGTATTATATTTGCATGGCGACGGCAAAACAATGTTTCCGCCCCTACTGAAGTGACGATATCTAATATGTCCTTATTAAAAACAAAGTATAATGGAAACGAAAACCAGTTGTAGGTCATTCTGAACGGCTAGGTTGTAACACGTTGATGCCACCCAGTGGCGAAGTTCATGACCACGCCAGCCTTGCTGTAGACATGCCCGTGCTGGGGTAAATGACGTCAGCAATGCGTCGGAGGCGCCGGATATCTCGCCACATATCGCGCTCTACTATGCTGATCTCAAGCTCGTCTGCTTCTTTGCAGGAGTTGTGGTGACGACAGAACGCTGAGCTCTGATTGACTCTGATTGAAGGATAGCTGGTAGACCTCAAAGCAAGCTGCCTTGAGGTCTACCCACTATCTTTCAATCAGGGCCAATGAGAGCTCGGAGTTCTGAAGTCACCAGAACCCCTGCAAAAGAAACAGACGAACAGACGAACTTGCGATCCGCATAGCTGCTCTCCGAGCGTATGCGAGAATCGGCCGTTAAGGACAAAAAATATAGCCATTCGTTCAAAATACTAAATATAGGGTGGCCTAAGTCACCTAGGCTCGATCTAAAATGGACCGTAAAAATTGACGCCTGCGCGTAGTAATCTAAGCTTTTCGTCAAAGATGTATTTCAGCAGGTCGGTTTTTCCTAGTAAAATTACAAAGCGTAGCTCCTCTTTCTGTAAAAAATAGGGTCAAGAAACTCGCCAGGGTCAACAGCGTGCAGCGACGCAAACGACCAAGTTGAGTGGCGGGGCACGTATACGCTAGTATTGATAAATTACGCCACCTCTTTATTCGAAACTGCTTGCGACCACAGTGCATGGTTTATTCAAATAAACATAATTCTTTTTGTATTGTACCTTTGGTTTAAGAATAAATGCGGACAATAAAATCAAAACATTAAGTAAAAGAAAGAAACGCGTTTGCATAACGACGGCGCTTTTGCTGCCAACGGATTTCGTCTGGGTGTCGTTTGCTTTCGTTTGTTGGTCGGCTACACCTTCGGACGCTGCTCCCAACGCCATCTATCAATACGCGCGCCAAACACACCCCGCAATTCGACTCGGTCGTCTACGTCGCCGTCCGCCGTCAACCCTGGCAAGTTTCTTGGCCCTATTTGTTTATAGAAAGAGAGCTACGCTTTGTCATTTTGCAAGAAAAATACCGACCTGTGAGATACACCTGTGACGAAAAGTTTAAATTGCTACGTCCAGGCGTCGATTTTTACTGTCCATTTTAGATCGAGGTATATTTCAATTCTCATTTTAGTATCCCTTTAAGATGCTTCGCGAAAACACGTTCTGATACATGTAAAGCGACAGAGGCTCTTCCCTGCGTCCCAGTTGATAGTTCCTGAAAAATAAAAGTTATATCTGGAGAAAGATTTGAATGTGATCATTAGACAGGAACCTGTCTGGTTGAAGGTTACTATAGCCAACAACCAGGGTTGACTATCTCTATATCATTCCTCCAGGGAATGCCTAGTAGACCTAAAAACGTTGCGTGCCTGCGAATTGGGGTTCGGTCGGACGTTCTTAATTATGAGAAAATAATGGACGCATGCCTCAAACCCCCAAAAAAGATAGGTAGGGTACCAATTCGAAATTATTAAGTTGATGAAGCTCTGCTGGAAGTTATGAGACAGATATGAGAACACAAACGGACTAAATGTAATCGATCTTTTGATGCGAATATATTGATGTTCCCATGCGTCGTTGCGAAATTACCTCCGCGCTAACACCCGTATGTTGCCCCTCTAAACAAAATCTGAAGCCTAAATTTGAGCATTTTGGATTAACCTGCGACTGGGATAGAGAAGAAATTACAAAACATAGAAGAGACAGAAAATAGAGAGGACGAGGACTCCAGTCTCAGGTGAATCCAACATAATTAATATTCATCATATCTCCGGCACCTTTACGATATTTTTTCTAAATCTGAGCGTTTTTCGAAAATGTTTTTAGACCATATTTATATGTAGCGCGTTACGACAAACACCTTTACTCGCCAATTTTCTTGGGTTAGAATGCATACTTCATATTTGTTTTCTTTTTTAGAACAGCAACGAGTAACTTCTTTGCGATAAATGTTGAGTCAGTGTCGAAGATTATAATCCAATATCTTATCTTTTCTGCTAACTGTAAAGAAAACAATGAATGAATGGCTTATGCGAAGCAAAGAAAATTTTTGTTTTTTTCCTTTGACTTGGAAAAACGTTTACGGCAAATATTTAAATGTTATTCTGTACAGAGGTAAAACGGACTGCTCCCCCAACCCTGTTGAAGTTTCAATACCGATTAAGAAAGAGAGAGAGAAAAAAATCATGAGCCATTCCACTCTGTAAGGTGGAAGACCAGCGAAGCTGTTCAACACACGACACAGACGTGACACAGATTTTTAACAGATGTACGAACTGTCGCCGCCCCGAGGAGCCGGAGGAAAGTAGACACGCGCGACAGGACCGCCACCTGGCGGAAAGTAGACACGCGCAACGGGACCACCACCCCGGGAGAGCGGAAGGAAAGGAAACTAGGTACCCAAGGGGGGGGGGGGGCTTTCAACGATGACAAAGAACAGGAAGTGCGAGCGTAGACATGGCCGACGCGGGTCGCACAGCGGCCAATCTTTGATAAACCTTTATTACCTATCTGAGAGTCTACTGATCTTGAATATGGTGCCTATTGATAACTAATCTACTGAAAATGTATGTCCAAGTGATCAGACGTATAAGCTTTTGCATAGAATAAAGCGAGTTTGCATCAAATTCGGGACCTTAGTTTTTGTTGACGCACACGAAAAATCCACGGAACCCCAGAAATGAACAACTTCGCTGTAAAAATAATGCTGATAAAGAAAGAAAAGAAGAAATCCCCCTGGTTTTGTAGGTTGGCTAGTTGGCACTTGGCAAAGGAACAGGAAAAACGTTAATATGCTTAATAAAACATAGAGTGCGTAAAAAAAGACTGTGCTGAAATTGAGTTGTTTTAATCTGGTACAACATTCCGGGATAATGCAGGCAGTCAAAGCTACGCACGCGTTTTATTTTTGCATTCCCGGAATCCTTACAGAAATAGCAATTCAAAAGAACGCAATTTCTCCGAATTGCCAATTTATCAATTTTTACTTCTGTGTTATAATTGAATACATTGCTACATCCAAATCCACCGCTCTGTTTATTAGGTTCTCCTACCTTTACTCGTCCTTTTTCGAATTAATTAAACTTAATAATACGTGTATGTACCGAGAGACCATGCATGCATTTCTGCAGAAAGTTGTCCCCGAGTCCAACGTGTACTACAACACGTTAGCAGGTATATTTTTACTCTCGTAAACGTTTAGCTAAACCTGCCTGACGTCCCAGGTTATGTTTATAATTATATTTAACTATTTTGATGTGTTTCACCTTCCTCGGCAGGCATTCAGCTCTACTTTCTTGGAGCGGATCGTGAGTCCTACTTACTCATTGAAGTCAATCCGTAAGTATTGTATTACGCTGCTCGTCTGTCTGCGCTGTTTACAGGGACTACGATTACGAGCGTCTACTATTCGCGAACAGTATGAGCTGAAATAGACTTTCGCCTTTTTTGGCGTACCTTTCGGTCTCTGCTACAAAGCTTTGGTCAAAACTGTTTCATGAAACGCCAAGTGTAGGATCAATTGTTTGAACTTTATGGCAGATTGAGAGAAGACCGCAAGTTGCGAGGATTGTAGATGCAGAAAAAAGCCGGATCGGATGTTGCAGTTCATCAGGGTGAAAACATAGGATTTCTTTAAAAATCTAATGATACGATTTTTTTTATTTGAGTCAAATCTAATTTATTTATATCAAATTTATTTTATTTAAGTCGCGTATAAAGAAGGGGTGTTTTCATTTAATAGACTTTACGCAAAATCGCTTATCTCGATTTTATTTTAATTTTTGACAAGAAATATATATGTTTTCGGAGCATCCTTGAAAGGAAGAGCAGAGCAAAAGGCAAACTTGGCGTTTTTTCTTTGTTTATTTTTTTATTTTTTAGTCACTTTTTAAGCGACTGAGGCGAAAACTGATGTTTCTCCTACAGGTCGAGGATTTTATGTTTGACCTTTCACTCTTGCATTATTTCTCAAAATAAATCACTTGTATTCTCCACCCTGCAGTTCATGTTGTCCGCGAAGTGCTCAGGCATGGTTTAGTTGAACCGGTGTGAGCGTGGCTTTCGCGGTACTTTTGAGCATACAGTGTATCTCGTTCAGAAATATCAGCTTTCCGTAATCCTCCGAAAATTATTTAGCCGACACAAAAAGATACAAACAACTTTATTTAAAGACAAATTTTGTTGGTGCTGTCAGTGTGCACCAAGTAAAAAAGCAATTAGTCTTTAAAAAAATATATATATATATATATATATATATATATATATATATATATATTTTTTATGTAACAAAGACAGCCGAATTGACACACTAAAGAGCACGCTTTGCCACTCAGAAATGTCACTTATTGAGTTTAACATGCGAAGCTTTGGGTTTTGTGCGACGCCTCCTACACAATGAATATAAACAGCTTGCTTTATTTTAATTCGAGCATATTTTTTTTACAAGGGAGGCACGAGTTGCACTTGTGCAGTCTTCGTCTTGTGTTTATCAGGCACTGCGGAAATCAGATGACGGAATAGTCGTCACGGTAACTTGCCTAATGAACTAAACTTTGTTATTGAACTTTCTAGTAACTCGTTTTATGGGTCATGTTTCAATTGCAGCATTGGGGGTAGTTGCGATTAGAGGCTAAATCAATTGAAATAGTTTTTGACATGCCAGCGGGCTTCGAGATGCTCGTCGGGCTTCGAGATATTTGTCGACCCGTTTTTTCGGTTTACATCAGTGTCCACCAAGCCAGATAAATACATGGTGAAGACGACTCCCGTGTAACTACCACCCCTTTAAGAAAGATCTGTTCGAATAAAAAAATAAACACCCTGTATATTGAAAACTGTATGATGTACGAGATGAATTGGTTCATGGCACGTGTGATATTATTTTGACTGTTGAATATTTTATTTACATGATAAGTAATTGTATGTAAGTATTTTATGAGGCAAGAGGCTATTTTCTCCCGTTAAATGTTTTGTCATTTATTTTCACAGACACAGCCAGTACCGAGTTCAACTCTATAGAGGCCCCGGCAACAGCATCAGGGTAATCTTTTCTTTGAATTGAATTGTAAATTCTAGAGCTTTAACAACAGTGTTTCTGTCGGACAGTCCCTCGACATGTGTCTATACTTCCCCGGATATGCCATTTTAGCTATGGCTGATCTTGCTTAAGCTATTCTGTTATTTTTTTTACTGGCTCTCTCTACCTTTTGCCTGGTCTTTTGACGACGTCACGTTGTTTTCTTTCTCTATAGTCTTCTGACCATACTGCGTCGACTTGCAAAGCGTGTGATACCAATTGTTTGTTCGACTGGATATGCAACTGCCTGGGATATTGAGGTTGAAGTAATGACACCAGATATCTTGGCCTTTTTGTTGCCACCAAATGGTTTGTTCCTTGCGGAATACTGGTACCTGACTTCTTCGCAAGCCCATTCACGCTTCATGCTCGTCTTTGTGCTTCTTTGCCGTTATAGAGGTGCATGCTTCGAGACTGCAGTTTACCGAAAACCTGTTCCTTGGTGTTTTGCATGTTGATGTCAAATTTCTTGCTGAACAATGTCGTTCAAAAGAAGTGCGTCGTTGTAGATTCATCTCTCGAATGCGTTCTATTCCGCATTTGCTTCCAATGTTCGGCCTATAACCCACGGATTCTTTTTTTCTTTTGCGTGGGAAGCTTTGGTGTTCTTTCACGTCACCAGATCCTCAAACCGAGTCTGGAGACAAAAAAAAAGGATCTTTGCATGTAGCTTGGCAGTTTATCAACTTGAAAATGTCTTGCCAACACTGCAACATAGTCATCGTGTCGACGCTTTTGAGTCATATACTCCGGCCTCGTGCTCGTGGGCCGTCAAAGTTCACTGTCAAGGTCTATGATTACTCTATTGAGATATCAGGCATCATTTGAAACGTATCAGGTTTTCTGTCAATTATTTCAAGCAACCTCATGTTTCGCTCTAACAATGTCTCTCTCAGCCATTGACTTCGTCGGCTTGACCAACACCACCTAGAATAATCAAGACCTTCGAACTTCCTCCTCTTCCTCCATGGAACGTTATCCCCGTCGGATGAAGCCAACTCAGCAACTGAACTCGAACCCGATGGCGAGCATCTTTTAACGCGTTGATTGTACACGAGGCCCAACTGAACGCTGACGCGGCTCTTCTGTCCAATAAGTCTGTCCATAGCCTCCTCTTTACTTACAAAGCCTGGCAGTTCGACGACGGAGCCATAAAGTGCCCAGTCGCAGATTTGGAGCGCGAGGATCTGGTAGCACAGAGCATCAATGAGCCATTTCTCGGGGAATCTGGACGTCAGCGCAGAGATTTTGCAGCGGCGAAGACCCGAAACACACTTGTTCGCTCGGGAGAAGTGTGTTTCGGCGTGTCGCCACAGCGGGGCGCCAGTCACGTGGCTCTCCTGTGGTATGTTGTGTGCCCCTCCACCTTTTTCCATTTCAGAAGCCGCTTCTCGTGGCGATCTGCCAGGCTTTGTCAGTATATAGGAGGCTATGGTCTGTCTCTCCCGGCCAGGACATGCTGTAACGTCCTCGAGGCGCGACCGAAAAGGGTGCTGTAAGCCCGCTAACGTCAGCAAGACGCGACCACAAAAGAAGTGTTGTATTCTCCACTAACGTCCGTGAGAGGCAACAATTTTAAGCTGACATAAATCGGCGTCCTAGCATGCCGTCATGAACATCTGTCAATGCCTGTCAGCGTCTGCCCACCCACGCAAACAAAGCAATTAATGAAACTAAAAAAAAAAAAACATAAAAAACATTCAGAAAACAGGTCGTTGTTCCTCTGCCGTAGCTTAGCGTGGCAAGCAACGAGTGACAACTGACAGTAATGTGGCGTGTTAGTGTGGAGAAACATGTGTTACACATCGGGAGAGTGGATGTCCGAAGCGTCCCGGTGTCGTGCAAGGTAACCGCGTGAGCGCTCCATTGACGTCTCACTTGGTGGTGCCATCTTCTACTGTTGCAGTGTAAATGCGACTTTCTCAAATCCTGTTGGAGCGTGAGACGCAGTAGACGGAGCGCGCGTTCTTTGATTCGTGCGAATCAAAGAACGTGCGCCGTGCGTGCATTTGAATCAAAGAAAACAGAAACACAGTCTTATACACTGTACCAAATTAAAAAAAAAAAAATATGCGATGGTTCCATACTCGGCAGGTCGCCATCTTGGCTAGTTTTAACACCTACCAAGATCCGAAACAACTATACAGTGTGGGCCCAGTAGATAAAATTAACCCATTTTAAAGAAGAAAAAAATCGACCTCGCGTGCTGCACTGAAGTTATGAAAGTGAGGCCACGTGGTAAATTAGTTAGGCAAAAATAATAAGGTAAATATATTCCTGAAACAAAAGGTGCAAATAAAAACAAAAATGTACGATGGCTAAACGGGGAGTTAATCCTTTATTTTTTTATTTTTAGTAAAAGGGGAAAAAGCTTTTGTGGATCATTTGGGTTTTTGATTGGGCGAACGAGGGAGAGAGAGCGATGTCAGTACGATTCTTTTTTATCTTTTCTGTTTCCGCTACATCAAGCGTCCTGCTGACTCACAACGACGTTTCTTTTTTGTTTTTAATTTGGCTTGAAAAAGTCTTGGGTTACTGGAAACTTTTGTTTTTATTGGTAAATTTTTATTGGAGCAATTTTTTATTTCAATATTTTTACAAGAAAAATGCACCGCCTAGTCCCATGCACTTTCATGATGAATAACAAGACCGCAGAATGCGAAGCTGATTTTTTCACGTTACTTAAAGTGGGCTACATCCATTGAACTCGTGCTTTACTTTGTCTCACCATAAAATGAACGAGTGCAAAAGATTTGGGCCGACAGGTCCAATAACGAGCCAGCGAGAAATCGCGCAATGTGATTTCTCGCTGGATATTCTACATGTGCTCCGATGCGCGCATACTAATACTATGGCGGCTGAAACGCGTCTTCGACTAGCGTGTGTAGCGCCCTGTCTCACCGATACATCAAAAGCGGTCTCGAAGTGGCCAACAAACCACGTCACAAAAGTCGATGTGTCATGCAGTCGGATGTAGCCGGATGTAGCCTGGTGGTTGGTGCTATAAGTCCCAATAAAAAGTACGATCCAATGCTAGTGTTGCTGCCGTCGCGGCGTTCCAACTCATGGAAGCGGAAGCTTCCGTGCACTGCCAAGCTGGAGAACGACTTAAAGCAAATCAGGCGTCTGCCACATCCACCACTGCTGCTGTGATCACCACCAGAATCGCGGCCGGCGACAACATGATATTTCCATGACGTCACGACTCATCAGGCGGAAATCGAAGTACCGGCGTTTATGACAAGGTAAACACACCAGTCCCAGATACGTTCCAGACAGCATACTGCGGTAGCGACATATTAGACACGTCTGACGAGTCGGGTTCTGAAAGACCAACGAAAACACACGTCTAATGCATCGCCTTATATATATATATATACCGGGTGAAACAAGGAGACGGCAGGCATCTTTAAATCGACCGGAAAATTCGGTTTCTTAACCTATCGCGCTACGATTTTGTGCAGCGTTGCCCACAGATGGTGCAGTTTTTTCGTAAAATTTGCAAAGAACGAATTTACCTGAGGAAAAGAGGTAAAGAAAGAAAAAGGCTTAGCTCCTATGGAAACGCAGCGACGCCACCGGTCTGCAAACAACACGGCGCCGTTTCGCACGGGAGACAAGAGATGGCGCAACGAACGCCGCCAACGAACGAGCATACGGCGCCGAGAGCCGGCACTTTAGCAGACGATCCTTTCGACTCAAAAGCGGCTCGCGTTCCGCAGGCGGCGACAGTCACAGAAACAAAAACAGGCGCGGTAACAGGAACTACAGTTCCTTGCTGCAACTACGATGGCTCTCGGCGTCGTCTGCTCGTTCGTTGGCGGCAGTTGGCGTCGCGACCCCTTGCGCCATCTCTTGTCTCCCGTGCGAAACGGCGCCGTGTTGTTTGCAGACCGGTGGCGTCACTGCGTTTCCATAGGAGCTAAGCCTTTTTCTTTCTTCACTTTTTTCTCAGGTAAGTTCGTTCTTTGCAAATTTTACAGACAAAATGCACCATCTGTAGGGCAACGCTGCGCAAAGTCGTAGCGCGATAGGTTAAGAAACCGAATTTTCCGGTCGATTTAAAGAGCCTGCCGTCTCCCTGTTTCACCCTGTATATATCCGTATACGTAAGTCATCGTTCTTGGATACAATGTTGCTGCGTAAGGCCGTTATGCTACTGATACGAACGTTGGATCAATCCAACCTGACGGCTCGCAGCTTTGGCCGCAGTCCGTCATAGAAAGGTTGATACGAATGTTTTTGCGCAGGACCAACTGCCCCTGGAGTACTGGTCGGTGATCACGGGCAAGTTCTGGCAGGGCTCGCTGCGCATCCCGGAGGCCTACTACCCGCCGGGCATGTCTCGCTTCAACGCGTACGCCCAGCACCAGCACGGCGACAACACCACCTACGAGGCCCTCTTTCCCGTGCCCAAGGACAAGCCGCAGCAGTTCCCGCAAATGTGGGTGGACGATGCGAAAGCTCGCGCGCCGCACGACCCACAGCGATCCTGGGTTCATTCCATCCCTAACCCCGCCGATACCACCTACAAGGCAAAGACTCGCGCCCTTCCCCACCAAACGTTATTACAAGTGGGTCCACGCAGGGCCGCCTAACTTGGGTCAGCGTCTTGCAGCGTTTCTCGACGAGCGCGTCGCTAGCACGCGGCGGTGCCACAGCCGACGTGTCTGCCGTTTTGCGGCGTGACGCGCGTCGCCGCCATGGCGGTGACGCGCAGTTCGCAGCGTCCCACAACGAGCGCGTCGCTAGCACGCGGCGGAGCCAAAGCGGATGCGTCTGCCGTTTCGCGGCGTTTCTCGTCAAGCTTCAGCGTATTTGCCGCTTGGGGCGAGTTGGGGATCCACTGACGACCAAATCGTGCACAGGCCTTTCATTCTGGGTAGAATTGCCCCCGGCCGTTTGAATCTGAGATGACCATCGTATACTGGCGTGCGTTCGTGCATCACAGATATACAACGTGATGAACGTTAAAGTCGTCAGGCTAGCAGGTGTACTGCGCTGGCTTAAATTTCTCGTCAACAGCGTAAACCAGTGTCGCCGTACCTCAAAGGCAGACCGACCTATAGCGCTGTCTAAACACAAATGACTAATTTTGTTCCCTTTATTTTTTTAGGTAGACGATGCACGCCAACTGGCGTGTTTCAATAAGGGCTTTGAGTAGTGCGGGCACTTCACGCAGCGCGGCGAATGCTCGAATTACGGTTGACATCCGAAATTGCGATACCTCTCCTGCCTCCTCTGAGATTCAGATGAGTCACGGAGGAGGCAGGAGAGGTATCGCGATTCCGGACGCCAATGGTAGTTCGAGCATTCGTCGCTTGGTGTCGTCTTTGTGCGAACAGGGTTAATTGTTTTGTCTTCTCGTAAGCATTTTGCACTATCTAGCCACTGCTTCGACGATCAGTGACGCTTGTTGGAGAATACACTATGGCTCGTGTCATCATGAGTAATCATTAGTGGAGCCCAAATACGCAGTCACACTGTCCATGCGTCATACAAAAACCTTCATCTTCATTAGCAAATTCGTGCCATTTTTATTGACTTTTCGAAAACGTTAGATATGGTTTCTCACACACGTTTGTTGCTAAAACTCCGTTCGCTTCAAAGTGGAGAAACTCTTGTCCATTGGATATCAAACTTTCCTTCAAAGAGAACACAGTACGTTTGCTCTTCCTCCGTCGCAGCCCTCAAGGAACCGTGCTGTGTCCTTTGTTATTTCTCGTTTATGTCCATGACCTACCGTCTAACATTAAGTTAACAATTAGATTATACGCTGATGATTGTGTTCTGTATTCAAAAATTGCTAATTCTTCCGTCCGTGCATAGCTTCAAGCTGACTTATAATTTATTGAATCTTGGTGTGAAAGCTGGCAAATGCAGATTATCGTAGATAGAACCAAACATATATCGTTTAACACCAAGGAAAACTCAATAGGCACCTACTACAATCTTTCTTGCAAAAAAACATTGACAATGTACCAATTTACGAGTACCTTGGTGTTCATTTATCACGCAATCTTTTGTGAGGATGGCATTTAAGTTATAATTCTGTTATCAGTAAAGCTAATAACACACTTGCCTATCTGCGACGTAACTTT
The DNA here is from genome assembly GCA_037355805.1 of Ixodes ricinus. Lineage (NCBI taxonomy): Eukaryota > Metazoa > Arthropoda > Arachnida > Ixodida > Ixodidae > Ixodes > Ixodes ricinus. The sequence continues at coordinate 84,842 of JAZHYW010012713.1, read as the reverse complement.
TTCCTTGCATCCAAAAAAAATAACATTTTAGCATACACGTCAGACTCCGACCTCAGCTGTCTACCAACCACTGGAATAAATTACCAGGCTCTGTCATCCACATCTGACTTTTCGAAATTCTGGGAAACACTTGCCACCTCTGAGGAATCATAATTTAATTTTCGGGGTTATTTCTCGTTGCGTGTTTTTTTTTCTATTTTTGTGCCACGTGCCTATAGTAATGACTGTATTACCTCTTACATAAAGCCCTGCGTGGGCATGTAAGGGACAAATAAATGAACGAACGAAAGAATAGACGGTCAGGCTCCATGTGCTACCAAGGCGTGTTTGGTTCATACATTTGTATACTACGAACACGTCTGTCGGAAGTTTTTCTATGACCCATGCGACCTTCATACAAGGAAGGCCTCAGACAGTAGAGAGTTTTAGATAACCATTTTACACGTCCGATACAGTACGATGGGCCCTCCGGTACGAACTGCGCATGCGCTACCACAGAAGGCTCGCACATGCGCACATGGTACCGCGGAGGGCCCATCGTGCCCTATAGAATGGGAAAAAACGGTTCCCTAAAACTCCCTATTGCCTGCAGACTGACTTTTGTATTATGCTTTAGCAGTGCAGACCGCGGCTCGAAGACACACGAACATGGACATTGATTCTAAATGCACTACTGGCTGTATCAAGGAGCGGTCAGGCTCTTTAAATCGACCGCAAAATTCGGTTTCTTAACCTATCGCGTTCCGATTTTGTACAGCGTTGGCCACAGGTGGGTCAATTTTTCTATGAAATTCGCAAAGAGCGAGCTTACCTGAGGAAAAAGTAAAAAAAGAAAAAGGCTTAGCTCCTATGGAAACGCAGCGAAGCCACCGGTGTTCAAACCATAGGGCGCCCTATGGTTTGAAAACCGGTGGCTTCGCTGCGTTTTCCAGGACTAAGCCTTTTTCTTTTTTTACTTTTCCTCAGGTAAGCTCGCTCGTTGCGAATTTCATTAAAAAATGCACCACCTGTGGCCAACGCTGTACAAAATCGGAACGCGATAGGTTAACAAACCGAATTTTGCGGTCGATTTAAAGAGCCTGGCTCCTCGATACACCCAGTAGATCGAGGTATGTGAACTACGCTCGATTGGTTCAGCCGATCGTAGCACACGCTTAGAAACATTTTTGAATGCCGCGACATTTCGCTCGTGGCCCCGCTCGAACAACCGTGTCGACACGGAGCCTCGAGAACCGTGTGCATTCTAACGTGAGATGAAACTCCAGAGTTTGGGGCTAACGTTTGGGGTTTGGGACACATCGCTAACGAGTAAGGTTGTCGCGTACTCGCCGGGGGTTCGAGTTCGACCAGGATCGACTTTTTTCGAACTTTTCACAGCAAAATTAGGAAAAGGTTCGACTATTATGAGTGTGCACCAACGAGGTAGAGGGGCTTAGAGCGATAAACTGCTATCCCGTTCATTAGCAAAAAGTGACCCCCCATTGGCTGCTTCCATGTTGTACAATGTTCACCACTAGACACGTTACCATGCCAAATCGTGAGGTCTTTACGCAAAACTGAGCCGAGATTGGTATTGCGATCACTGAAAAAATTATGATAAACTAATTTTCAATATTGTTAGCCCCAGAGATCAATGTATAGCTCCGATAAAAAAAACACAAAATACAGCACCGCGGCTGACGGGATCTAGAGGAGCCATTGCGAAGTTGCCCGATTTTTTGTCATAAAAGCACATTTTGGACTTACACCAAATTAAGCATAACTCATCTCGTCGGTACTGTTAATAAAGATCAATAAGCAATTATCTGTGCACGGTACTTCGTTAAAATCTAGACGTAAAACTATAAGGTCACGTGTCTAGTGGTCAAAAATGTGCAACATGGCGGTGGCCGCTTGGGGGTCACTTTGATGGCGACATGATTGATGACGACATGACGCCACCTAGCTTTGAGGGGCTGCAAAGTGTATGCAGTGTTTTTTTTTTTTCCTTCCCTCTCCATGAGATTAAGCAAACGACCCTTGCAGTCACGGATATCTTCAGTGAAGACGCCGGGCGTTTTTCTTTGGCGATTAATGTTTTGCAGGTCATGCAATAAATAAATATTTGTCTCGCGCTTTTCTGGCCTGCGTTTTGCTGTAAAAGTAGCAGAGTAGCTTAACATTTTTTATAATTTCTTCCCATGCTACCGCATCAACATCCCCTACCTGCGCTGCTTCAGAAATGGCAATTTTTATCTGAGATTTATCTGAACAGTGTTAACAGCCAGAGCTGGCTGTTAACACTGTTCTGTGGAAGTCAGCCATTCTGCGTCCGAGCGGTACGAAACGCCAGAAGCAGACTCCTAACCACTCCACCACTCCACCTTTACTTTCTGACGCTTCCTATCCGTCTTATGAATGCACAAAGACGAAATGTATCCAATTAGAGGTGTTATGGGTTATGGAAACACACGCCGCCGTGTGGAAAGCGGTACGACGCTTGCTGGCACGTGGTACGTGCTCGCTGTGCTCCAGAAATTCTCTCACTGTTAGGATTCAAGGCTCCATAGGGAGACTGCTGCGAACCTCGGACGAGAACGGTCGTCTTCTCCGGGCTCCGTAAACCCCGGAGAACTGAACGTGATACTAGCGTAAACATCGCCTCGCTCCGTCGGCCCGCTGCGGCACGTTCGCCGAGAGATCGGCTCTCTCGAGGGAGGAGGCCTAGCCGCACGACTTAGCGGTTGGGCCTAGGAACGACATCGGCCATGGAGGTTGTGGTAGCCGGGGAAAACCTCCCCCAGAGCAATACGACGAGTCCTGGACGGTCATCCGAAGGCGCCAGCGGGTCCTAGACGCGGCCAGCCAGCCCGGCTCGACTCCACCACCATCGCCAGCAACCTCGCCAACCGCAAGTTCAGCGACAAAGAGCAGCACCGGACTGGCCCCGGCGCGAGGACGGCCCAGGCACCGGGCCCCACCGGCTGAACGCCTCCCGGAGGACCACGTCAAAGTAGTGCTTCGCCCCAGAGGTGGGTTAAACCTCAGCACCGTCTCACCCACTACATTAGCCGACTGCGTCACTCAGGCGGCACAGCTTACATCTGACCCAAGGAGAGAATCCTCGTATTTACAAAGGCCAACTACCTACTTGTCAGCACCCCGGATGAAGAGCGCGCAAGGAAACTGTGCTCAGTCAACGCAATATTGGTCAAAGGCAAGCAATACGAATTCGCCGCGCACGTTTCGGCCCCGGCTAACACCACTGCAGGAATTATATTCAACATCCCTGAGGAGGACTCCCAAGCCGAAATCAACCAGGTGCTGATCAGGTCCAACCCTGACCTGCCTATACTCGCAGCAAAGCGTCTCGGGGAAACCAACGCTGTACAAATCTTATTCAACGGACCAAAAGTCCCCTTCTGGGTTCGCTACCGGCCAGCCACTTACCGGTGTACCCCGTATCGATACAAGACTGACGCATGTACCAAGTGCTGGCAAAAGGGACATCGACAGGATGTCTGCCCTCACCGGATCATCAGGTGCGCCAACTGCGGCCTAGAAAACCCCAACGATAACCATCCATGCACGCCTCGCTGCGTGGTATGCGGCGGGCCACACCTCATGGGAACGCCTGAATGCCCGAAGAGATTCCAACCCCGCCGCAGGCAACCGTCGCATGCAACCCCACCGTCGACCTCCGCCTGGGCGAGGGGTCCTCCAGGCACTGAAAAACCGCCTCCCAACACCGACGACGCCAAGCACTGGCCTGCCCTCCAAGACAGAGGCAGATCGGCGAGTAAGTCACCGGCAGGAGCAAGGCGAACAACGAGGTCCCCCTCTATCAACCGGAGCAGAACACCGTCCACTGACAGAGGGAGGTCATCACACGGACCGGCAAGAAACACTAGGAGGGCGAGCTCCAGGAACCGTCCCAAGGCGCGGGACACCTCTAAAACGGTAAGCTTCGGGGTAGAGGTCGACCACTCTCAACCTTCCCGTACCCATTCGCCCCACGCACCACCCCCTCCCAAATCCCACAAGAGGTAGCGGCAGAGCTCGCTAAGTTCCGAGCTGAGATGGCGGCGCTTCAGAGAGAAAACCAAAACCTCCTTAGAGAACTTAAGGCCTCTAGACACGAGATACAGGCAATGAGACAAGAAAATCAGAACCTTAAGGCAAGCATGGACACGCAAGCCCCCGTCGCGCCCCCAGCCTCGAAAAAGCGGGCCGCGACAACACAACCAGAGGATGAAGACACTATTCCTGACGCCTCTCGATCTAACGGGGAGCCCGACAGCAAATACTCCAAGATGGAGAAGGACATCTTCTTGATCAGGGAAGGATGCGTTAATCTGGAGGCAAACATTGACAACAAAATTGCCAACGCGATACAAACCGCGATGCAAAGCTCGCTTAGCGGCCTCCTAAAAGAATTTGAAAGCAGAGTGGCAAAGGCGTACAGGGATGCGATACGCGGCTCCAGATCAAGGAACGCCTCCCCTGGAGCTCCCCAGCATGAACTCACGCACCCGACCCCAACGTATCCAACCACCTACACAGCAGACCCTGCACTAGATACCCCGCACTCTCTAGAACAACCGCACCATGGCACATACTAATCACAAAGGAGTCACAGTTTGGCAGTGGAACTGCAGAGGTTACAAACGGAAACGAGCGAATCTGCAGCTTTTAGTACAAAACGCCGAATCTCCCCGGATATAATCGCACTCCAGGAAGTAGAAACTCAGGTCAAGTTACCGGGGTATAAAGCCTACCAAGCGAAAGAAAATGGCAAGACCGCCGTCCTGGTGCACAGAAACATCCCCGCGTCGCGGCACCAATTCGACAGTATAGACATCCCTCATGATTTAGTAACAGTCTATCCCCCGAAGCGAGGTGGAACTAAAGTATGTGTCTTAAACGTATACAGCTCGCCAAATAAGCAGGGCAGGACACACCGATTCAACCAGCTATTCTCGCTCGCAAGAAAAGAGGTGGGCCCGCACGCTCTCCTAATAGTTGGAGACTTTAATGCCGCGCACACCGCGTGGGGCTACCAGAGCTGCAGTCCCAAGGGCAGAGACCTCTGGCTACAGATACAATCACATCAGTTCACATTAGAGACCAACCCAACAGCACCCACACGCATAGGCAACAGTGTTCAAAGAGACACAACACCAGATCTCACCCTCTCATCACGCATCAACCGGCTCACGAGCACGGTCACTGAACACAGCCTAGGCAGTGATCATCTCATCATAAGCACAACACTATCCCCCAACCTGAGGCTTACTCGCACCCTCAGGCAAAGCACCCTGGTTGAATGGGAAAGCTTCCGAGCAGTCAGAGAGTCCAACGCCACAGAAAACAAAAGCAGACACGAACAGATCGACGATATCAATCAGTGGACTAATCAGCTGCTGAGGGATGTCAGAGGAGCCACCAAAGAGCTAGACCCGAGTATTCCATCGGAAACGGTAGACTCCCATCTACAACATCTATGGGAAGCCTACAGTAGTATTCTAAAAAGATGGAGGAAGAACAAACACAACCGTAAACTGAAAACCAAACTGTCCCAGTTGGAGACACAAATCACCTCGCACGCGGGTTCACTGGTGCGTGACCAATGGGGACAGATCTGCGATCAAATGCGCGGTAACCTTGGGCTGAAAAAGACCTGGATCCTCTTACGACACCTCCTTGATCCGGATCAAGGCAAATCGGAACAAAAAAATCGCATGACTAAACTTGTACAAAATTTCCCAGGCTCGGATCAAGATTTGCTCGATCAAGCTACCGAAAAATACCTACCGACCGGACCCCAAAGTGCACTCCCTCCCTACCCTGGGCAGCAAAACACTAACATGGACCGAGAAATCGCGGAGGCGGAGGTGAGGTTGGCAATATCCAAACTCAAACCCAACTCGGCACCAGGACCGGACGGAATAACCAACCGCACCCTCCGCAACCTCGATGACTCATCCATTACAGACATCACCGAATACATCAACACATGCTGGAGAGAGGGAGGATTCCCGAGTCGTGGAAACACGCAAAAGTAATTCTAATCCCCAAGCCAGGGAAACCCCTCACCCTAGAACACCTAAGACCTATTTCTCTAACATCCTGCTTAGGTAAACTAATGGAACACATAATCCTAGATAGGCTGACCAACCACATGAATGACGCAGACCTATTCCCGCACACCATGGTTGGCTTCAGGGCTGGGCTGTCCACGCAGGACATATTATTACAGCTGTCTGAACAAATAATCAAATCCACAGGTAACCTCGACACGGCAGCTATCCTGGCCCTAGACCTCACAAAGGCATTCGACAATGTCACCCATGAATCCATCCTGGGGGGTCTGGGGTCAGTAAACCCCGGAGAGAGGACGTACAACTACATCAAAGCATTCCTCTCCGGGAGAACTGCCGTAATCAACGTTGGCGACCTCACGTCAGACACTACCCAACTGGGCAGCAGGGGAACCCCGCAAGGGGCTGTGCTTTCGCCCATTCTCTTTAATCTGGCAGTCATCAACATCCCCAAAAGGCTAGGCCAAATTCCCCAACTCAGACACAGTCTATATGCGGACGACATCACCCTCTGGATCGGCAGAGGGAGTGACGCCCATATAGAAGAAACACTACAACAAGGGGTTGAGATAGTAGCGGAGGAAGCAGAGAGAGCAGGTCTCGCTTGTTCTCCGGCGAAATCCGAACTAATACTACTTCGGCCCCCCAACACTAGGAAACAAAACAACGCTGACATCGAACTACACATCAATGGCAGGCCAATCCCAGTGGTCTCGGAGCTTAAAATCTTGGGACTGCAGATCCAGGCGAATAGGCTCAATAACAAATTCCTTGAGCGAATAGAAAGTCAGATTAATCAAACAATTGGCCTACTGAAAAGGGTGACGAATAAACATAAAGGCCTCAACGAACAGGATCGCATACGCATCCTACAGTCATTCGTCCTAAGCCGGCTAACATACTCGACCCCATACCTACGCCTCACGCCAGCCTTCACCAATAAGGTTAATACCTTGATCCGCAAGGCCTACAAAATAGCACTACGCCTACCGCCTAGCACTCCAACTGCCAAACTGGAAGGACTCGGTTTGCATAATCACCTGGACGAATTAATAGAAGCACATCGTGCTGCCCAACTGACTAGACTCTCCCGCACCCCCACTGGTAGGCACATACTCGCAAGTCTAAACATTGGATGTCACAAGCTCCTCCAAGACAAATCCCCCATCAGGCCCAATATACACAACAAAATTATAGCAAATCCGCTACCTCGAAACGTCCACCCCACCCACAACCTTGCTCGCAGGAAACAACGCGCTATTTCCCTGCAAAGAACCTACGGGGATAACCCGGGTGTCCTATATGTGGACGCGGCAGAATACAGGCACCATGGGGCTTTCACGGCAGCGGTGACTGACAACTTACACTCCCCCATCGACGCCGTCACCGTCCTGACCACTGACCCGGAGACGGCGGAGGAGGTAGCCATAGCCCTCGCCTTCACTGTGACCCCAACCCCCTCAGTGATCATCACGGATTCTAAAACCGCCCTCCAAAATTTCGCAGCTGGCCGCATTTCCAAGCCAGCGCTCAAAATTCTTCACAGAAACCCGCCCCAGACCCCCGTCAGACTGGTCTGGACACCCGCGCACGCTGGTCTCGAGGGAAACGAGGCGGCCCATGAACAAGCCCGAGGATACACTATCCGGGCAGGGCCTAGCCTCCATCCCTATCACGGGGCCAGATCCGCCAGGGACCGTCCATCCAGCTTCCATGAAATCACCACGCACTACCTCCTCTCCCGTCAGGTCTATCCGCCAGCCGACAAGTCCCTCACCCTGGAGCAGGCCCATAATTGGCGCCAACTCCAGACGGGCACTTTTCCTAACCCCGCTATCCTCACCCACATCTTCCCCTCAATGTACCCCACCTCGGAATGCACCCTATGTGGAGACAAAGCCACTCTGCCCCACATAATATGGGCTTGCCCACAAGACCCTTTTCCCCCAATCCCATCCCATGATGAGTGGGAGACCTCGCTCCGAAGCTCCGACCCTGAGGTGCAAAGCGCCTTGGTGGAAAGGGCTAAGGAGGTCGCCGCCACAACGGCCACAACGAGGACCGCACTCTAAGGAATTCTCATATTCCGTGAATAAAAGTTTTTCTCTCTCTCTCTCACTGTTAGTTTCGTCCCGTGTTCCGCTGTTTATTTTGGCTTTCGGCGGGTTCGTGAAACTTTGATTCATTGGATAAAGTACGGTTTGTTCATCTGCATATGTTCGTTTTCTTTCCTCCTCGGAAGCCACGTACGATGATGAAAAGTGCCAATGCTACGGTCGGGCCGTAGCATTGTATAAACATTTGCCCATTTGGAACTCTTTCTACGCTTCTTTGAGACCCAGCCGTCATCCCGCATTTTTTGAAACTTGGGCTCGACCGTAGCATTGTATGAATATCACCCGCGTTCATCTGTAAAAGTTCTTCCTGACGAAGGCCGGACTCTGGCCGAAACGTCGAAAAATAAACCGTCCGTTGTTGCTGTTTTCACCAAGGGTTTTTTTCTTCTCAGTTATATGCATATATATCCCTCTATTGCATGAATTATTAAAGCGCTTCCTTAAAAATTATGTTTCTTCAAAATATTAGAACTGGAGTCGATGTATATATTTGTGAAAAAATTCACGTTTATTGCACGTTGAACATGATTGAAACCTGAGACTGAGCAAAGAGAACACAACAGAAGGTAGAAAAGAGGAGGCAACGTCTCAATGAGACGTTGCCTCCTCTTTTCTACCTTCTGTTGTGTTCTCTTCTGCCCCAGTCTCAGGTTTACAATCATGTTCAACTTACACCAGCTCGCCTGCACTCTGACTATTTTTTTTTGTTGCACGTGTTTTTAACAAAAACAGGTGTGTGCCATATATGGCACACTATGCACATGAGATGCCATTCTTGGTACGTAGCGCTAAATCAGCGTTCTCTATGCTGTGTGGAAAGACACGAAACAGTTTGTCCCGTGAAAGTAGAAAGGAACGTCACTGCGCGATCGTCAAACCAGCCCACGCAGGAGAGTTCAATGTAGTCTACTTCGCCCATTAGTTCCTCTGAAGAGCCTCTTCCTTTTTTCTTTAGCTCTTTTTCGAACTTCAGTTGATAACCTCGCAGCCTGTTCGTCCGGACAGTCCCTAGCGATAGTATTCCGGGTTTGGCCAGCGTTACTTGCAGCTTCGGGCTAGTAAAATAATTGTCAAAGTACACCATGTGCTTGACATGATGTGGAACCGGCCTAGTGATTCGAAGAACGACGTTTCCGCTGGCACCGCAGTCGGCTGCTTTGTCTATACCGACATTTTCTTGGCCACTGTAGAGTTCAAAGTTATAAGGGAAGACAGTGACTTCGACTCTATTGCACAGTTTTGCTTGCGAATGGCACCGGCACTGCATAGTGTTCCGAATTTGGCACATGACCATTTTTATCCTAAAGCCGTAGTTCCGTACAAAACACGGCAAACTAACAATGAATATATAATTTTGAAATGTCACACTAAATAGGTATAATTTTTTAACTAAACTTTATGTATCCATATTGACCAAAAACAAAAAGTAAAAACTGCGCTTGATTTTGATGCTCAGACTTCTAATTTTTTTCTTAAATCTCAATAAATTTTATGTTCCAAATATGGAACATTATGCAATAGAGGGATATATATATATATATATAGAGAGAGAGGGTCCCACAAAAAATGTACACGTTTTTTTATTTTAAAAATAAACTAGACATTGCCAAACGCTCATTCTCCGGCCAAAGGTAGTGCTAGAGTCACAACCAGATGCCAAAGTTTCAGCACGATCCGATACCTTATTGAAAGGTTATAAGTGATTTTCTGAAAATTTTAGTGGGAAAATGGCGGCCGACGGTGTTTTCGAATACATGGGGCTCTATGGCACCAGAAACCGAAAACGGGCAAAAATGGGCTCCATTTTAATTCCCATTGAAATTTTCCGAAAATCACTTATAACTTTTGAAGAAGGTATCGGATCGGGCTGAAACTTTGACATCAGGTTGCGACCTCTAGCGCCACCTTTGGGCGGAGAATGAGGGTTCGGCGGTGCCTAGTTTATTTTTGCGGTGAAAAAACCTGTAATCTTTTTCGTGGCACCCTGTATGTATATATCTCAATGGATTTTGCACCTTTTTAACTCCGGGTGCAGTAACCCCGATTTAAATGTTCACGCATTTGCACAGAAGTGGAACGTCAGGCGAACTTTTGTGAAACTTCGAGTTAGAAGTTGCAAAAGTCCAGTTTGGCCGAACATCGATGTGCAACAATGTTCGCAGCATCCCTACTAACGAGAGTGTTTAGTCCCCTGGGAGGAGGGTGAATCTCCACATGGGGCCAAACGACCAGTATAGTCACGCGAACCGAAAGTGTTTTATTTTTGTTTTTGTCAAAATAAAAGTAACGTATATCCGGTTCATATAATTGAGTACCTATGAACGAATTCCTCCCTAAATATGCTCATTCACGGCATACCATGTCTCACGTGAAGGGTAGATTAAGCGGTTGGCACTGCGATGCAGCGGAAGTCGCCTACAGGGTGGTTTCACGTAACGTACGTTTGGGCTCGAAATCTAGCTGGACCCCATGTTGATGAACATTCGCCGTGTGCTACTACGCGCGGAGACAGCGTTTTCCAGCTCGATCGAGTCTTCGTCTGCGTCATGAGCCAGTTCGGCGAGTCGCACACACAAGAGAGCACCATCCGGTACTCGTTTCTTTATACACGCGGTAAAACGCACTATCGCATCCTAAAAAGTGGTCCCTCTACTTCCGCCCAATGAAGACGTCTTATGGTATCACCGGCCGCGACCCTCGCCGAGTCACAGCAGTGGTGGTGAACGTGGAGGGAGCCCTCTTGCTGCAGGTCGCTCTTTAGATTTCCAGCCCACGGAAGCTTCGCCAGACTGGAGATGGAACACCACGACGGCAGCGACACTCGCGTCCGCTCTTACCTTTGCGGGAGTTGAGCGCCCAACCGTCAGGAACGCGACATTTCAAGCTCCTGTGACGTCATTTGTTGCCACTTCGGGACCACTTTCGATGCATGGGCGGAACATGACGCTAGACATACCCGTCGAATACGCGTTCCAGACACGGTAGCTTGACTCTCAGACGACCACGTACGCCTGCAACAAAATGGCGGCGCTCAGGGGCCGTCCTTGTAATCGGCTTTAGAAAGTGTACGATGCTTGAGCACGAATGCACAAGGACTTGATGCGCATGTGTACCAATTTCCAATTTGCCTTTTCTCATTTACACCGACAGACCTCTCCTGGAGTACTTCGATTACTTGCCCAGGGAGATCCTAGGACCACTCAGGCGGCCACCGTCACCTTACTGGAACGAAACCACCACAGGTGGGTGTTGTAAGCACGACCCTACACGTTAAATAATTGACGTTTTTCGGGTAACAAGCGCCGTCCGTCGCTTGTTACCATATCGCAAAGTGCAGCGATGAATATGTTGGTCGCGCGCGATGGTGCCCTTCTGAAAATGGCGATTGTGGGAAGCGAGGCCAGAGGGGACGGTGTACGGATGTGCAGAAGCTTGCTGGAAAAAGGTCAATTTCAACAACTTTCAGCGCAACGAATCGAGAGCCCTGCTCGAAAGGAGCACAGTTTGGGTGGGTTTGAATGTGTCTCGACAAAAATCATTACAATTAAAGTATATTAGTAGTCCCAGGTAGCACAGTTATTTGAGCCAATCTTTCTTTTAATGAAAATGTAGGGTCTTAATAAGCACTGGAGAAGCCAAGGTAGACCAAAGCTTGAACTTCTTTGGCCAGAGTCCGGCTATCTTGGCCCTTCAAACAAGGGCCACGGTTAGGCTTCACTGCCAATAGTTTGGTTCAACGTTACCATACAAAGTCAGTTGACAAGCTTCCTAAGATGCCTGGCGCGTTTTTGTGGCACGACCGCTCGGTGGCGCTCGCTTCGCTAACAGTCCTACCTATGGACAGAAGCGGCGGAACCGGTGAGACTCGAATAAAAAAAGCGCAAAAAAAAAACGAAAGGACGAGTCAAAGAAACTGGACAGACCAAGCGCTGGCTTACAACTGGTTTTACTATGAAGAAAACATAAACCTACGTAATCATGAAACATGCCACAACATTGCTAACATCATCCAATTGCTTCAGTCTGTAACAAGATATGCGATTTCTTTTTGCACATAACTCAATCGACGCCGGACGGTGCACTGACACACGTGGCTTCCTCGTACTGTGGCATCAGGAGATGCCTCTGTTATCTCACGATGGTTGGTGTGTCCCGTCATAACCGCCTGTGTCAGCAAATTTTGGTGCACACCCATATCTTTTGCAATGAATCTCAAGTATGTCCTGTGAGTGATGACTTGACTGCCAAGGCGAGCTCCCGCAATCTATCGTTAATACATCTGCCCGACTGACCAATGTATACTTTGCCGCATGACAGATGGAGTTATTTTCTTTTTATAAAATTCCAACTTCGCATTCTACGAACCTTCCCCCCCCTTTCCTCCCGCTCAATTTGTCTTCTAACAACTTTTTCAAAATTTTTTAGGTGCAGAGGAGACTACTGTCACACTGTGTTTCTCCGCTAACTTTTTTATCCGGCGGCTGACTTATGTATGCATGGATACTACAACGAGGTCTGATTTTCATCCTTTGCCCCTCGCAGTGCTTTTCGCGCCACCCAGCAGTCTCTTCGAGAGTGCCTTGCTCACAGTCGTAAGGAGCGTCGGTGGATAGTACGCTTGCTCCAGTCTGTTCACCTGGGACTTAGAGCTCTCTATCATCTTGTGATGACGGGACTTGGTTAACGCAGCCTGCAGGCGTGTGAAGGCTAGGCCATCATGACAACTTTGGAGTGGTTGGAGTCGAAGGGGAGCAGACACTTTTTCAATCTGGGGCAATACCACCAACATTCATGTGACTCGTGCAGTGACAGCCTCAGGTCTAAAAACTGTCTGCTTCCGTCTACAGGATCCTCTTTGGTAAAATTCAATCCCCTGAGCAGGACATAAAATCCTCTAACAATTTCCTTATGAAACGTTCCCTGTGACCTGCTTGCAGATGAAACAAGACCAGGTACTCAACGACATACCTAAATAATTTTACTCACCCCTTGTAGATTTTCACTGATCTTTCTATCATATTGCGCCAGGGTCAATTCCCTTAGGACCGGTGCAACATTTTTGCCAGTGCAAATACCTTTTTTGTTCTTGTTGTTGCGTGCTTTCCCCATCAAAAGCAATGTACGTAGAACTCAGGTAGAATTCCAGCATTTCTTGACACCCATCCTGTTTGATCGCACATTAATTCTGAAATGTTACAATTCCGAAGGCTTCAATACCTTATCGAACCGCAATCAACATCTCTTGATAAGGAATTGATAAAAAACTGAAAGACGTTTACAAAACTCGGTAATGTGAAACTAGAGCACAGCTCTTGAAGAGGAGGAGAAGAGGGTATGCCCCTACTTCTCCTCCTCCTCCTGCTCTTTTACTCCTCCTTCTCCTCCTCCCCTGCCTTTCCTCCTCCACCCTCCTCTTCTTCCCCTTCCTCCTCCCTTCTTCCCCTCCTCCTCCTTTCCCTCTCCTCCTCCCACTGAATTTGTTCATGGGTGACGTGACACGAAGTCATGTGACGTCATTTTCCACGCTAAATTTAGCAGTGAAATTGAATTGGTGTTGAGGTCACGTGACGTCGATGTTCCCGCTAAATTTAGCGGGGAAACTGGAGGTTTGGCTTGGCACAGGCCAGGCTTGGCCTGTGTCTCACGCGAAGCGCGCTATTTTATTCGAGAGGCATTACCAACTAACCGAAGTGGGCACCATCCTACAACCGGTGGCACATTGTATGACTATACCCGCGATGGAAAGTGATTCCACGGCGGTTTAAATGGTAAACATGATTGTTGCGCAAACGTTTATGGAAAAAGAGCGTGGCTCCAAAATGGACCTCCGTTGGCCGTGGAAGCGTTGCCTCTGGAGTCGCAATGGTACGCCATCGGCCCGTACCTGCTCACGTGCAGGCAAAAGAGAAGAACCGCTTAGGAACGCTGCTCTTGAAGCTTGTCAACTGATAGATCTAAGAACGTTGGTTTGGCTGTCATCTAACATCTCGGGGTCTAAACTGCCAAACAAGTGCAATATTTAGTATTCACTTCTGGTTCTTCGGTTCATATGTGGCATCTTTGGCTCAAGTCTGGCGCTTTGGCAATGATATGGCGAACCAAGAAACAAAAGACCATTGAAACGATAAGGAAACAACTCTGGCACTAACTGGCACCATGGAGCGAAACCGCATTGAGCATCCAGTTGGGCGCCTATAGAATTGCCAAGCTTGCGCCAAGAGAGGGTGTCTCTGGCGTGCTACCTTTGTTTGCACTTCGATTTTTTTTATGTTTAGGAATAGTATAATAGTGGGAGTTAAAGTATAATAAAATATGGCTCGAGTAATTGGACCTACGGCAGCACCGCTAAATATACCGGGTGTTTGTAAGAAAAGAAAACCTTTTTTTTCCGGCCCGCGTAAGAAAAAAAAGGGGGGGGGGGAAACTACATGTTGCAGAAAGCTGAAACTCCAGGAGAATATGACACTAGTAGCGGTGATAGGACGCGACAGTTAGTGAACATGACATTACACGGATGAAAAGATAAAAGAGGAAAAACTAATTTTTCTTCAAATTGTTTCCGAGCTTCATTCGGGCGTAAAGAAATCGCAGAAATAAGCCAACCGAGTGCGATTAAACGTTTTGCAAAGATGCCTTCAGTTAGTGCACTTTTAAATGTAGGTAAAAGCAAAACAAAAAATCAAATATCTCATGATTGAAAAATTTTGATTTTTTTTTTATGTACTGGAAAGAGAACGGTAAGAGCGTTCTGGTTGGCGTTACTACTCACAGATGGCGAAACGTAAAGCAAAAACGTCAAAGCCCCTTTGAGATGAGCAGCCTAAAGCGGATCCAGCAGATCCGAGCGTGTGTGGTATACCATTTGCGAGTAGCAGCGTCAACCAGGAGGGTTTTACCGTTTTCCTCCTTGTGTTTAGCATAATAACAGGTTTCTTTAGGTGTAAATTTGTATACTGGTACCCACACTCATAAAATTTTGGTATGAAAACTGTACCACATAAGGTCACCTTTGTAAAAAGTTGTACTGCCCTCCGTTCAGTGGTGTATTTATACGAATACTTTTACACACAAATAACGCTCAGGAACACTCTGTAAAGCCGACGTCCACCTAAGCCTATCATCGTCAAACCAAGAAATTCCATTGTAGACGCATGGGACAACACTTATATCACTAAGAACACTAGTCAGCGACGAAGACGATATTGTTTTTTTGTTTTGTTTTTCTTGCTGACAAGATTTTTTTTTCATTCATATTAATGCATAACATGATTTTTTGCTTTGGCGATATTATTGCGCTTAGGTGGAGGTCGGCTCATAAATAAATGTCATATTTCCCTTTTATCTTTTGGTCCAGGTAACGTGATTTTCTAAAAATTTCGCGTTCTATTACCACGCGGCTAGCGTCGCAATCTAACGAAGTTTCAGTTTTCTGCAATGCGTAGTTTATTTACGTGGTTAGAAAAAGATGGTTTTTTTTATTCACAAAGACCCGGTATTTTAAATACCAAAGGTATATTGCAGTTGTGTACTCTTAGATATGCTTCAAGTATTTCTTTTTACTTCTAGGGTTAATTCGTCGGGGGATGCGCTGTGAAATGGCAACTTTTTTCTTTTCTGTTGTCCCTATTTTGTTTTTAGGATGGAAATACCTCTCTGTCTTACGTTTCCCGCTGAATAGCTCGAAGCAGAACGTAGGTTTTACGTGTCTATATTGATTTGAATGTACAGCCAAAAGTTTTAGTTATTTCGTAGAATTCGAGTAATAATTTCGCTGCTTATTACGTCGCACTGGTTCCCTGGAGTCCACCGTGGCTGCACAACGCCATCCAATGGGATCGTCTCACTATTTGAGGTGTCCTTTCTTCAAAACAGATGGGTACAAAAAGAAAAGAAGCCTTATACTGTTTCTTGCCTAACGTTAGATGAGTTTTTATTTCGACTTGTACACTCTCAAAAAGGGAGTAGCCTTATACAGGGTTTGTCACATATTATACACCGCAAAACTTCAATGCGACGTACAGCACACTGACGTCGAACTGACGGCCCTAACTTCTACGAGGGGCTTTATACCGGTGAAATATAAAATATTAAGCAGCTAAAATACGTCTCAAAAACTACAGTAAAAAAAATGTTTTGCAGTATAGCCCCCTAAAAAAATTACCTTCTTTTTCTTCCAGTCAGTCACATGTACATTAGCTATTTTAATAAGTTGTACAACTCGGTTATCAAGCCGCTCGTGAAAGTTGGTTCCTTCAGTTCCATGTCAGTGCGCTGTACCTCGAACTGAAGTTTTGGGGTGTATTACATGGGACAAAAGGTGTAAGAATACACCCTTTTTTAGGGTGTAAGAGACAATTGTTTCACCTTAGACTTGGGAGGTTTTTACATCCATCTGCTGAGCAAACTAACAAAAAAAAACATTATGTGTATTGGGTAGCACGCCATCATTACTCGTCGAACTTCGTGGTACAGCATTACACTTGCGTATAATGCGTTTGTTACAAATGCCAATTTCTCTTTGTTACGAAGGTCATAGTGTTTTGAATTGTTAGATTAGTTACCCTCTGTCCATATACAGATATTTCTCCCCCGAGGGTTACAAAAAGTAAACAAAAACAACGTTTCTGAATATACAAGCTGTTTCATTTGAATTCGTACATATTTTGTTTAAAGCTGCGAAATGTACAATAAGGCGGTCTGGGTTGGTAAGTAAAATGCCTTGGAGGATTTATTATAGTGGGATAATGATCCCGGTAAGTCAAATAATTACCCGAAATTTGTCCACTAACTTTTATTTCGTAAAAGAAACATTGAATTACAATCGGAAACTCACTGAGCGTCATTTAAACCTCCTAAATCTGTCAATTCTCGAAATGGTTGAAACAAGTTGTAAGCGCGGGGGTGCGCTGAGGCTTCCATTCGTGCAGCGGGCACAAGGCCGGGGTACGAAAACGTGATGGCGCGGTTTTTCCGCCTACCATCACCCACCTTTTCGCACCGCCAGCCTTGTGCCTGTTGCACGATTGGTAACTTTAGCACTTTACCGTGCCTCCCGCGTGCTTCAAATCTTTCTAAAATGTACAGGCTTAGTGGTTTTCGATAACGCTCAGCACGTTTCTAATTCGAACCATGCATGCTTGCATCATTACTACCTAAACGTTAAATAACATGCGTTATATTAATGAGCCAACTTGCCGTGACGATTAGCCGTCGCTTTCATGACTTTCTTAAAACGAATATCTAAAGCCTACAGAAGCACATGTATATTCCAGAGGGCAATATCCTACGCCTTCAGTAGTTTTAAACAGGAAATTAATCCTATAAACTGGAATGCCGTACTCTCTACCAGTTCTGCTGATGAATAGCACCAATGGTTTTGTTCAGCAATTCATAACCATTTACAAAAATAGTTTTAGGTATGAAACACATGGTGCCCCGGTAGGTCTCGTTAACATTGGGTGACAGGAGAACAAAAGACGCTAAGTATTAGGCTGCTGTCACAAATGGCATCGTAAAGTGACAAATTTATTCAGACCTGCTCATTTTGCGTAATATTTTTTTTTATATATTCAACAGTTTAAAGGGTATGCTGAACCGAAATCTGGATTTTACAAAACACGCGGCAAAAGCGTGCAACGAAATGCTACAAACACCAAAACATCACTCATACAGCGATATCTGATACGGATGACCGTATTTTTCAAGAAAACGAGGCGCATTTAACAGGTTTGTTGACGTCATGCTTCTCCGAGAAGGAGAGGGAACGGCCTCGCGTCTTCTCCGCCTCGCCGCCTTGAGGGAGCGAAGCGAAGAGAGGAGGAAACGAGGTATCTTGACGTCACGCGCCTCGTCGGCCTCGTTCAGTCTCGACCTCTTTTTCCAAAAATACGCCCTTCCATTCGAGATATCGCCTTACGAGTAGTGTTGTAGGGATTGTAGCGTCCCGCCTACATTTCCTGCATTTTTTTTAGATTTAAATTTTGGTTTACCGTTTTTCTAAATCCCAGTGAGGATATCTAAAAAAAAAAGAATTTCGATTTCAGCCAATAAAAGTCACTGGCTTCTCGCATTGACGGCCTCGATGCAGAGGGAAGTAAGATCATTCGGGTGGAACTGGCGAGGGTAGTTTAATTATTATTTTATAAAGTTGGTTGGCATTTGCCACACTAATGACAGTGCAGCACTGCCGCATGTGCCGACATATATAAATGAGGGAATTTTCTGTTATTTTGTGGATGTTGATCAGGTGCTCTTTCGTAACCTTAGCAACAGCTGACGGCGTGATATTGACAGCATAAAGATAAAACTTGTTAGATGTGTAATTGCGAACATTGCAACTCTGCTAATTCATTTTTCTATCTCACTTTATTAATTGGCATATTTTTTAGAAAGATGAAGGTCGCAAAATTCTAAGTATTACATAGACCAAGGATACAAATGATTTATCGGATTATGGAAAAAGTTTTGGTATTTGCGATATTCAAGAAAAGTTTTAAAAGACGTACACTTTAGGGTACAAATATTTTGTGAAAAAAATATTGACTCTTACGAATCCAAAATTTTGATTTAAAGAAACGGGATCTACTGAACTTGCACTGTTAAATGTGAAAAAAAAATTTTGAGGGATTTCAAAACTAAGGTGTTAACGCTGGCGATTTTTATCGATTTTTCAGAAACTTTGAAGCGGCTTAATCACGAGACACTTTCAAGTAAGCGCTACAATTATGGAATTTGTGGAAACTCAGCAGCATTAAACAAAAGTTATTTAAGCCATTGTTTTCACCGTGTTAGTGTGATATAAACCAAATACGCAAGGGTGTACCGTGGGTAAGCGTGTAGGGACCTCTATACTATTCAACCTGTATATTAGCGACACCGAAAACAGTTCCAGCAGTACCCAGACAATCAGCCATGTTTACAATACACGCACTTTTTTTTTCAAGGGGCTGATATAAATATTACTACATCTAAAGCGACCGCTTTTCTAAAAGATATCTTTGTTCATGGGTTATGGTAACTTAAAAAGCAATACAGTCCAATCCACTTATAACGATAATTAAAAAAAACCGAAAATTCAATCGTTATAACCGATTGTCGTTGTATCTGGACTAGAAACTCAGCATTTCTAGTCTAGAATCTCTAGAAACTGATCGTTATAAGCAGTACATCGTTATATGTAATATCGTTATAATTGTGGATTGTAGCAGTAAAGCGAAAAACATTGTGTTCCCTAATAAATAACTTGTCTGCATTTTGAGTAGACCACTCATGTGAGTGCACCACTCAATCGTAAACATTGTTCCAACGGTAAAGATATTAAGGTCGGTGACGTGACGGATTCAGAGTGAAGTGGAAGCTCCCCCCCCCTCTTTCCCCTTTAGCAGGGCGAACGCTGGAAGGGAGGCGACCTTCTCTCCAGCGTTAGCTTTTCTAAAGTGGAAAGAGGTACATGAGCTGGAACGAACAGATAAATCATGTTACGTCTAAGAGTTGGTTCATACAGCTTGCGTTTGGTTGCAATCGAGTGCGGTGTGCAGCATTGTGATCTTTTAGGACGAAGGAACGAACTGGCGCCTTCCGTCGGGTTTCCGTGGAACACATGCGATTTACGTGTTGTTTTTTTCTTCTCTGATTCTGCGCATCATTTTTTTATTCTTGACCCGGAAAGTACTTTTTCACAATGTTATATGTTATTTACAATGTTATTTTCACAATGTTATCACCATTTATGACAGATGGCATCTCAAATGCTGCAAATTCTCCACTCTAGTCAAATGCAGTTACAGGATCACCCTATAGGGGACGCCAGCGTGCCAGTGTGATTAATACCCCTTGATTTCTGTTGGTAAGAGATGAGAAGAGAGCACGAGGTTACAGTGCGGATTCGGTTGCGAGCAAACGCAGGTGTGTGGACAAGCCTTACTTAAACCCTAAGTGTTATTTACGAACATCGTTTTTATTCGCCTGGATGGGTGATGATTATTGTCTATAAGACGTTATGGGCTGCAAGTAAAATGAATGTCAACTTGTCTTGACAGTATGACCGAAAACAATCTTGAACACATTAGATATCGCACGAAAGGAAGGTTCTTTGTTTAGTAGACAATACAGCATATTACTCAGCGCAGATGTCCTTTTTTTAACGGGGTACAAAATCGAAAGTTGAAATATTCCTGGAACACTTCGAAACGGATGAAATATGATGCATGATATCCTGCAAATGATAATCCCACGCTTCTGTTTAGGCGGATGGCTATATTTTTCGTTCCAATCGACGCATTGTGGCAGTCGCTTCAAAATCAGCCATCGAGGTTTGCGCAATGCGTCTGGAATGCTTGCCCGTGACGTCACGGTCGCAACGTCGCGGGCCCTTAAAACGGCCAAAGGGTACCGTAATTACGATCGTCGTCACTAGGTGGCGTCAGTTTTATCGTCAACGCGTTACAATCCCACCAAGTGGCAATACGCGAGGTATGGTGTACAAGAAGTGAGAGGTATCCCAAACCCCCTCCATTCCCGCGCGCCTCTTTCCGGACACGCACGCACCGTGGCGCTGCTGCTGATGGTCCTGTGACGTCAGATATTGCAACGAAGCTTGGCCTCCCAACTACCAGGTGATATTGGGAACATAATTTCATTCGTTTTAAAATTGCTTTTATTTCGTTTACAGACAAAAGACTGATGTTTCTGAGCTTATGTCATAAAGTAGACCACGTCTACGTAAAGGAATAGGCGCTAAAATTTCCCTTCCGTACCACTTTAATAAAACGCAACGCGGTTGGTTGACTGCTATACTCAGAGACTATTTCAAACAAACAAAAATAGTGCGTATCATAATACTAGATCGTTCCTCTATTTGGCATCACTGGTTCACAATCCGACTTAATATAATATGCATAGTTCATACAATTAGAGAGTGCCGCCTGCCAGAACAAATTACAGATTGCAAATGTTTTATCACGTTGTCCCATCTATAGTCAACAAACTCGTTATAAAAATACTATTTACGTAGAATGCATGCCAAATGGTGAGAGAAGGCGGTTCACTAACAATACATTTTTGGACACCCTTAATGTTGTCAGCTTTGATTGCAGATGTTGGCAACTGTTTTTTGATAATTTTATTGAGTTGCATGATGTTGCATAGCTTACTCGAATTAATTCGTGCGCTGAGGAAACTGTAATGCTTTATAGAGTGCAGGGGCTTGTCAAGCTACGCTGCACCTTCTCTTCCACGACTATGGAGCCGAAAAAAAATTAAATTGAACTTAATTCGCCGGACACTGTCTCTAAAACAACCCCCCACCCCCCCCAAAAAAAAAAAACATTTTTTTTGAATAGTTGTCACTTGCTGGTATGTGTAATAATAATAATTAGCCTCGATAAATGAAGTAGTTGTGCTATTCTCAAAATAAAAATTCTATTAACTTCTGTTTCCGTAAGTACTCGATGTTTGAAAGAAAAAAAATGTTTTTCTTGCCGCAATACAAAAAACAAAAGAGAATAAGTTATGCATCTTTGAAAACTTCATCTCTGCGCAAATAGGTCGCTAGCTCTGGGGACAACATGCCTGATTCAGGCTTCCTTCAATTCAAACGTTGTCAGCGACGAAGAAAATAATGAAAAAAGAGGCCCATTTCTGGTTAAAGACACCATTGTTTTCTGATTGGAAATTTTTGGATTTTAATTTTAAATACTGATTTGGATGACGGCAAATTCTGATACTTTTGCATCTGGTTGCAATTGCTGGAGCTGCATTTAGGTGAAAACGTTCTGCAATGCGTACTTTATTTTATATGTGTGTATCTATATATATATATATATTTTTATATTTTTATTTTTTTTTGCGAGAAAACACGGTTTTTCTTCTCCCAAACACACGCCACTTCGAAAAAAAAAAAAAAGAGCCGGCGGAGTTAATCGAGTTTGTTGAGTGCTTCATGGTGAATGTTCCCTTACAGACTCCCTTCCCGGAGGTGTGGCATGTGCGATGGTCAACGTTTTGCTTCTCGCCTTGCTGGTTTTGCTGTCTTCAAGTCGGTGACAAAGAGACGCCGCGACGGAGTAGTTTCGACGAGAAGACGGAATAAACACTTCTGCGCTACGTGTGGTCTTGCGATATTGTTTTATTGTTTCATTTGCGACTCTCTCAACACCACGATTTAATGCCAGCCAGTCAGGCCAACTATCGTCATGCCAATCAGTAAAATTTCGAAGCTGAAAATATTGTCTCGACCTAGCAAAACAGTATGCGGTGTGACAGCGGCGTCTTACGTGCTTACGTCCTCTTCGGCGTCACAGCGCAGACGTATTTTCATCCACGTGATTCTCCGAGCCCCTGCGCAGATTACAGCGATAGAATCTTTCAAGTGCATTGCGGTAAATTAGATGCGCCAAATTTCTTAAAGGGGCCATGTTTCTATAGATTTTTTTTTCACTGGTGCACTACTTTCTCGGCTGCGCCATCGGATGCTGGATGATATGGCGGCACCAGGATCTACCACACTCCATGACGGGCCTGGAATACTTCGTACTGCGAACTCATAAATTCAGGAACAAGTGTCGCTCACGACCACATCTGGCGCTGAAGGTGACAACACACGGGCCACCTCCACCCACTTGGAATAGACGTCCACCAGGACCAAAATTCTTCACATTTTTTTAAGGCAAATGAAGTACTTTATAAAGTGAAATCATTCGATACATGCGACGCCCTTTAATTTGCATTACATGTCGTATTTTTAATCACTTTAATTTCACGCGTGACGTCACGTTTCACGTGAGCGTTGTAGGTTGTTTGAAATTCCCGCTTGAGGTCATGTTGCTGTGATGTCATGACCCTATTGACCATTCCTGGATTTTAGCGCACGCCACCGACGCCGGGTTTTCTGCGACACGAGCTCCTTAATGTTATCCCATTAAAGAAAGGAATACCTTGGAATGGGCGTGCGAAGTCCACATGGAGCCTCGACCAAGGGCGCTCATAAAACGGCCACGGCGTCTGCTGCACTGTCCTTGGAGTCTCGCAATGTACTTGGAAGATTGTGCATGTGTCCACTCTGATCACAATGTCCTCATCGATGCCTGGCAAAAAAACATGACTTCGGCCCACCAGCTTCATCATTTCGACACCAAAGGGTGGCGCTCGCGCAGTAGCTTCAACACAGACGCCCTCAGCGAAGCAGCTGCACAACTACGCGGTTCTCTTGCAGCACGCAGCCCTTCGTCACATAGAACTCCTCTGTGCTGTTCGCGAAAGGCCGCTATTCAGCTTTAAGGTATATTCACACGATGCATCTTGTTGGCGAATCTTGTGTCACGAAACTAGGCTTCGGGAAACAGATTCCCCGTCTGAACGCGACCGAAAAAGTGGCGCGCCTCGAAAAAAGTGGCGCGTGTTCATCGCTTCTGGAGCGAATTTTTGCAGAAACCTCACTGAGGCCTGTCAATCACTTGAAGGAGAAACGCTGACGCTGCCAATGGCCGCTCGACAACGCTATGACGCCTGACCTTCGAGGCGGAGCGAGCTTTTGGAGAAGTCTGATTTTCGGCCGAGCTCGTATCCGAGCCAAAGCCGAAAAAAGAAAAGCAAACATGGCGAGCGCAAGCGAGTACGGGCGAACGGGCGATGAGTCCTGGTCCTACATTGGTCCTACTCGGTTGCAAGTGTGTGAACGGCGCTTTAGCAGTACGGGTTGGTGGCGCGGGGCAGATTCATAAACAGTCGCGACGAGTGCAAGCACCGCATATAAACATCATGACTGGGGATATAATGGTACAAAAATGTCCAAAATGCTTCGAGATCATCCGCCTGTTTTGTTTTTTACTTTCGCGGTCTTTCCCGGGTTCGGGCAGGACTAGTAAACCCAGTGAGCCGAATCTGATGAAGTTTATTGAGTGGTATTAATAAAACAGACTGGCTCTTCACACTGTGCGTACTTCATATTCTAGCGGCGTGCTGAGGCGCGTGCCGGGAACCACGGAAGACGAAGACGAACCGCGGGCAGGTGGCACGTGACAGACTTCTAATTCGGCCTAATTTGGTTATGGACGTCCTCTTGCAAATTAAAAAAAAAATGTAACAATTGGTGTCAGAAGTGGGATTCCCGGCATTTCTCCTGACGGCGCAAGGAAATATT
The DNA here is from genome assembly GCA_037355805.1 of Ixodes ricinus. NCBI lineage: Eukaryota > Metazoa > Arthropoda > Arachnida > Ixodida > Ixodidae > Ixodes > Ixodes ricinus. The sequence continues at coordinate 60,507 of JAZHYW010012713.1, read as the reverse complement.
TTACAAGCCGCAAGGACAGTATCTGTGCGAGTGTCAGCACCTCGTTGAGTCGCGCGGCCCTGCCTGGATTACCACCGACCAGACCAGCTTCCTTCGCCATGTTTCATCACTGAAGCTACGCTAGCCGATTGCCACGGACTCCCGGGAGCCCACGCCAAAAACCGCATAAGTGCGCGCTAGGCTTCAGTGGTTTTCGGACAGGTTGTGGCAGTTTTGCGGTTGAAAGCATTTATGAAAAGTCATGGTGTCTTCTGTATTAGGCAATGCCGGTGCATGTCGTTGTCGGCGTTAACTTTTCAAAAGGCGCAGATGTGATGTGAACTTTGGCATCGACATGTTCTTTGCCGGCATAAGATTTGTTCTCCGACATGTCGCCAGGGGTGATAATAAGTGGAACCACCTGACCCCCTGCGTATCAGGACTCTGCACATCAATCTTCCGAAAGCGCTAACGTGCTAGACTTTGGTGCTGCAGGCAGACTGTGATGTCGGCCTGAAGTTTAGAGTGTGTGCAAATGAGCACGCACTTTCACGTCAAGAATCTGAATGCTGAAAGGACTGCACTCAATATAAACTTTTTAAACAAACAAGTACAAGCAGACTGTTTGACACCACAGCAATGGGCGAGGTTGTGTAGCAGGAAAACGATCCAAAGATCATCCCTCCAAGAAAAGAAGTCCTATAGGGAATAGTGTAGCGGCGTGCTGGAGCGCGTGCCGGGAACCACGGAAGACGAAGACGAAGCGCAGGCAGGCGGCACGTGACAGACTTCTAATCCGGCCTAATTTGGTTATGGACGTCCTCTTGTAAAAATTTTAAAAAAATGTAACAATATGATTTTGATGCGAAACGCTTGATATTCCAGGTGAAGATGACAAGGTTTGGTCAAATTCTTGTGAGTCAATACGTCAAAGGTTTCGCCCGTCAAACTCCACGTGTGAACAGGCCGATTTCGCGAAATCTCGGTGTCGCTAAGCTGTGGCGCGTTGAAAAATATGCATCATGTGAATAAGCCTTGTCCTCTAGACCACAGTGCGGTACGCAACGTTGCCAGTTCCGGATCTCGACCAGTTGCCGCCTGGACCACTGCAGCAGACAAATCACTTGGCTAGACTCTTTCCAGCATGAAGGCACCTTGGGCTCTTGCTTCTTCCAACGGTGTGACAGGAAGTGGCAGTCGGCTATGTGCGCCAGCGTTGCAGCTAGCTCTTGGCCCGTAGGACAACTTGTAGTTGTAGCCACTCAGTGTAAACACCCATCGCAGGACTCGCGGTGAACTCTGTAGCAGGATGCGACAGTCGTGCCCGATCAGACCCAACAAAGGCTTGTGGTCTTTGAACAGTTCAACTGGCCTTCCCCACACAAATAGGTCAAACTTCAATATCCCGAACAACACAGCCAGCGTCCTCTTGTCCAGTTGGCTATAGTTCTTTTTAGCTGTGGAGGCGACGAGGATGGGATATGAACCCATGCTGACAAACCGTTGTCGCCAATGGTTACGGGTAAACAAACATGTTTTTTGGAATGTGCGGGCCAGCTTGGCTTGCAAACGAATGATGGGGCAACGCCCCACGCAGCTTAGTATAAGGATAGAAGTTGGTGTGCCCTCTGGCGGTCACCCAGGACCCTAGAGCTAGCTGCCGCTGCAACATCACGTATGTTTTTTTTTTTTTTTTTTCTTTTGATTTTGTTTGAAAATGGAACAAGACATTAAGGAGACTTTCGAAAAAGTGCCTGCGGTTTTCCGATGGCACCACAACCCTTCTATCCTCTTTTTGTCATATTCGGTTCTGTCGTTCTGTCTCTTCCAGTTTATGGCGGCCGGTTCTGGCATCAAAGGTGCAGCATATACCCCTCTATAAGAGGCTATGGATAGAGTTGTCACATCAGCATTAGCCAAGTTTTCTTTCTTGTCAGAAAAATAAATAAAAAGGCGGCATTGGCTGCTGCTTTTCGCAAAGTGCTCATACAAAAGTGTTGCTGTGGTCAACCTTCCATGATGGGCCAAACGCTCACTATGACTTCAAGAGTGTGATGACATTCTACGTTTATTAATGGAGATGAGAGGAATGTTAGACGGTCAACTTCGACGGTCCAGGCTTCCACCGTGCTTTTAACACACCGTTAAAGAAGCTGTACAACGATTTTAACGTTGAAAGGATTTGCAGATTCTAGTTTTGACATTTTTTATCTTGTCACAAAGGACAGAAAACACATCTCCTTACTTCGAAATGCTGCGATTCCGCCGCGTAATCGCGAGGCAAGAATGATAATATTTACGGACCTGCAGCCGCGAGCGCCGGCCATGAGAACTACGCGGCGGGACGTCAATGGGGGACTTGTAAAAAGATAGCAAGTTGTGCAAATAGCTGCTCGATAAAAGGTAATATTTCTGTAAATCTTGTCGTTCCAGCATAAATATAAATGCTTTCCAAAACCTGGTATGATCGACAAAACTTTTATTATACGGAGTTTTAGTGGCGCCATCTATCTGAGGTTAACAAAACCGTCAGCTCTATCTGCTACCGCGAACAGCCGCAAGAAGTCGGAAGCGGAACGTAAGCAGAGCCGGACGGGGATGGCCGGACCCGGGCGTTGGCACTTTCCTCCTTTCGCTATGTTGATCACGCTTCGCAAGCACGTAGGCACGTGGTCGCGAGCGGCTGAGTTCTCGCTGCTCACTGATGGCTCTAGAGAGAAAGCTTCACCGGAACCCCGCGCGTTTCCCTCTAACGTCACAGCGCACGTGACTCGGAAGATGGTGAAGGAGTTAAGAGGTGCCGAAAACTTTAATCTTTGTCAATTTTTAAAATAAAAACTGGGATGTGCAGGGAAATTCAGTTTTTGTTCTTTACTTCAGAAAGGTCGAGACACCAACTCCCAAATTATTTAAGCAAAGCACTGAAACTGTTGCACAGCTCCTTTAAAATTGAGGCTGCATCGCAGATAGGAACCGTATGAGGGAGCCACCGAAACAACCGAAACATCTCGTCGCCATTAGCACGCCACTAATTCTTTGAGCTTGAACATAGTGTTCCTTCAGTTGAGAGTTGAGTCGTACATTTTTATTTCTCTCTCGCAACCCGAGGCGTAGCCCTGCGCCACCCCACCCTGAAGGCATGCTTTTCTCCTAAGCACTGCTAAGCACGGAACCATACTGCGGCAAAGTGAAATTTGCAGGGTCACGTTGTCACTTCTCCGCAGTGCACCAGGGCGCGGAAAGAAGCAGACTCAAAGGGGCTAACCATAGTCCTTTCAAATATGTCACGAACAATGCAAAATATTACGAAACATCCGATTACACCCAGCGTTCGATACAAAAATAAAACTAAAGAGCAAGTTATTTAATGGGTGCGACGTTCTGAAAATTCTTACACACTTGCTGTACGGATCCGGCAGTGTAGCGTGGTCTAAGCAATTGGTTTCAGTTGCCTAGTTTCGGATTTGAGAAAGCAAAACAAAAGCACGAGTTGGCACAATGTATATGTGGCCAAAGGTAGTAGGGCACAGTCAATCCAGCCCAGAAGACAAGGCTTGCGCAAGGCTTGAGCATTGCTAATCCGCAGCACTGCATGCTCTCCTGAAACGCCGCAGCTCAAGAGTTGCAATGCAAACAATACGATGCAGGGTTCACTTGGCATAACATTTTATTGCGTACGGCGATGAACTCACACAAGTACTCGTCCGTTAACACGTGCGTACAGTTCGTGGACAGTTTCTTTTTACAAAAGACCAACACATCGCATCGGGTAACAAACCCTGTCAATGGCACTAACGGCTGACCTTCGCGCTGAGTACACAACACTGGGTATGACTTCGACCACAATGCGTTTGACATCTGTTCAAAACTGGGCACTGCCGAGGGCACGACAATATCCGAAACTGCTGAGACATAGAACAAGTATATATCGTTAGTAGACTGGGTGTCGTTTGAAGCCAGAAATTCAGTAATTTAATTTTCATTTTAAGATAAAAAATTGCCATTAAAAGGTAATAACAATTTAGCTTTTAGTTTTTTTTTACAAGGCAGTTTTGATTGTGAATGATCACCTCCAATCTTAGTTTAGTATAACCGAGTTAGTCGAGTAAGTGATTATTCGAAACGTTTGGGTGAGATCGAAGATATTCAGATCACTGTGACACAACTAATTGAAACGAGCCCTAAAGCAAACAGACATTGAAGTCTGTAGCATGCAGTCAACAAGGAAGGACCTAAGTTCTGATATGAGTGTGCTGTAGCAATAAACAGAAAAAATAACAACGCATCTTTGTCAAGACACCGTGACCGTAGCATAACCTGCCTTTTCAAAATACATGCTGAATTAAAGGAGTGAGGGTAAGATAGGTGTATACCTCAAAACTACAAGAAATGGAAATGGATTTTATTTTGAGGTGACTTACAGATATACAGAGTGTTTCACGAAAGGTGGACAAATTCGATATTGCGAAAACTGCGCATCGCACCAAAAAAAGATTTCTGCCGTTTTGGTCCAAGGCGAGGGGCCTATTTAGTAAAATGATTAAAGTTCGGGATAATTAAGCTGTGAATTATTTTCGCGTAATTAACTTTTTCAATATCAAGTTTAAGGGCATGGTTTCGATTAGAATCTTGACGAGAATAATCGAAAAACACTAAATCAACAAATTGCAGAGCGATAGAAGGCACGTGCGGTATTTTACGGCTTTCTGAAAAACCACACAATTTCGACGGCTTTTTAAGTTTCGGCTTAAAATCGGAGCGCTTATCGCCTTAAACTCAATATTTAAAAAATTAATTACTCGAAAATAGTTAAAAACTTAATTACCCCGTACTTTATTGAGTTTCCTAAATAGGAAATTCATTGGGAAATTCACCTAGGACCCAAACGACACAAATCTTTTTTTTTTGGTGCGATGCATAGTTTTCGCATTATGGAATGTGTCCACCTTTCGTAAAACACCCTGTATTTATTGTCAGGAGGGCTTAATATCTCTATTTAAAATATCAAGCCTACTTAACAGCCTAAATTGGTTCAGCATAAATAACTTTGTAAATAGGTGCACAATTTAGTTCGTGTACACCAAAAAAGCCAGCAAGTTCATCTTGGTCACAGTCATTCAATTTGGGAAAGTACCATGCCATGGAAGCCCACGAATTTTGAACACAAGCTTCAGTACTGCTTCGACATCAGCACTCATATAACGTCAATGCTACAGGTAGAAACAAGGTGTACCAACGATTGTCTTTCAGTGCACGCCCAACAATCCCTATAAATAAAAAACAAAACCTAGACAGCATTGCGACAGGCGTTCGTCAATGAGGTAGTCATATTTACATGCTTCCACTCTGCCAGCACAGTGGCCCATGAAAGTGAGTAAGTGGCAGGCACATATTTATGTACACAACTGGAACATATAACCACCTTCGTGAAGTACAATGTTTACTATTAAGAAAGGGGGCCTGAACCATTTCTTTGAATTGTGTTTGTCCATGGTGCTAACGTCGGTAAAATATCACATATGTACATCAATGGCCTTCCCTTAAAAAAAGAAAAAAAAGTCAAGCAAAAAGAAACACCAGTATAAACAGCCTAAAAAGTATTTGCATGTCGCACTTGAGGACACAAAAGGCACACGATTAGCGATTCATACAGTATCTACATGTGTCATTACCAGAACAAGAACCATGTACATAGAAAACATAGGTTTGGTCCCCAAGCTGCCGAATACATGGTGCGAGTGTGAATCACAAGGGCAAGTTGCCTTTTGGGCCGACGGTCCTCTTTCATACAATAAGTTACCACAAAAATTTCATGACGATACAAAAAGCGTGCAGGCCCCTACAACCTCCGAGAACAATTTGGCCCCTCTGCACTTGTGAAACCTGCAGTTCTTTGACACGGTGGGGAAGATTCTTACACAACAAATGTAAGAAAAACAGAATGGAAACGACTGAGAAGTGAAGGATATATGCTAAGCTCTCATTGAGTATGTTTGTAGATGTGGCTCTCTCTAACCATGACCACGGGATGGAATGAAAACAGTCACTTTATAAAATCAGTTCAAACACTCTAAGATTAGAATATTCTAAGAAAGAAATAGAAGAGTTTCATTTTATGTCTAGGTATCAAAATACATCATTGATAAGGAGCTGATACTTTGGAATGTATTCAAACTGTTCATACATGTGAATTTCTGCGGGAAACTTTAGGAACAGAACTTATTCTTTTTATACAATTACATTTTTAGAAAGGCGAGCATTGGGTTTATATTGGCCTGTTCAAGGAATCATGTGGAAAGGAAATATTACAATTTTAAAGGCTGCCATTCACAGTATGCATGGAACAGTGACAGTACACTCCCAGCAATGAAACTCCCATAAATGAAACTACATCGTAAATTACATAATTTCGGTACACATATTTGGTCTCCCGAAGGCACTATAAGGCACGGTGAATCAAACACTACAGATTTAGTTTGCACTGTCAAGTTTCCTTCACGGGAGTCTACTGTACTGATTAAGATGCAGTTCAAGAAATGAGCTCACAAAACACAACCAAAAATAACAGCAAAAAAAATAACTCATTTTAGAAATAGCAGCTCACACGCAAGTCATCTCAGTCGTAGCACGATACACACGCATGGCTAAGGCAGCTAATGCCAGAATCTTCGATCCTTAACAAAACATTTGTGAACAGTGAACAGTCCTCACGGGTCAACAAGCAGGTGCTTTCACCGCGCACCTCGACCAGCAAGCGATCGCGCGAACTTCCAAACGGCACCGACCGCGAAAAAAACAAAAATAACATAAATTGAGAACTGTTTGACGGGAAGCAATAAATTAGATGCACAGTTCGTTTTCCGAGCACGGCGAACCCGTATTGTGACTGGAGGAACGTTGCGAGGACCGCGCGGTGGCCACCGACGCGGCCTGGATGGGGCCCGCCGAGTATAGTGGCATCAGCGGCGACACGGACGGCGACTTGGTGGCGAGCGGCGACAGCGACGGCGAGAAGCTCGGAGACATGGCGGCCGCGTAGCCCTCGACCCCGACCGGTGACCTTGGCAGGAGCACTGGCTGACTAGCGAGCCCCGTGTTGAGGGCTACGGGTGCGATGCTGCAGGGGGCCACCACGCTCGTGAGGAGCGGCGGCGGAAGCATCTTGCGCGCCCGCGCTACGGCTTTGGCGGCCGCCGACGCGGATGGCCCCCCGTTTCCGTTGCCGTCGTCCTTTAGCCGTGCGATCTCGGCAAACACGTGCGCCAGCGGCTGATACTGGGGTCCCCAGTCCAGCAGGTAGTCCCAGTTGTACGAGCCGGTGAGCTCCTCCTCGCTGTGCACAATGGAGCTCAGCGAGCCCGTCATCGAAGGCTCTGTGTCGTCAAAACCGAACGTCCGCGCCTGCTCCGGCACGCAGCCGTCCGCCGGCGAGCCGACGTCGTTGAGCTTGGAGTAGATGAGGCTTGAGATGTCGTCGCCGTCGTCCACGGGCTCCTCCTCCTCGTCGTCGTAGATGTGGACGTTCTCGACGCTGGGCTTGCGCGACGTCCACGAGTCTGACGACGCCGCCGTGTTAATGCCGAGACGCGCGAGGTACTCCTGCGTGTTGTGCACCGAGATGTCGGAGCCATTGTCGTCGTCGCCGCCACCTTCCGCGAGCCGTTTGTGCATCAGGGGACCCTCGTTGATCATGCGGATCTCTTCATCTTCGACGTCTTCGCCGTCCTCGGCGGAACCGCGGCCGCTGGACGCCGAGTGCGACTGCTCAGAGACCTCGGATGTCGTGCCGCCGCCATTCATGTGCGGCGTGTCGTCCGGGGTGTCGTAGTGCGAGATTTCGTTGTAGTGCGGCGGAAACTGCGGGATGCCCGAACGCCCCGGGGCGTGCCGGATGTCCACCGTGTCGAACGACGTGTCGAAGCCGGTGTCCACCGCCGGCTTGCCTACGCGCTTGTGGCGGAGCCGGAGAAGCACGATCAGCGTCAACAGGACCGCCGCCACGATGGCGAGCACCACCACGAGTCCGACGCCCCACGCCGGTAGGCTTCCCGTGGCCTGCCGTTCGGCCACGCTGCTCGCGTTCAGGGTGAAGTCGACCGATATCTGAACCAGGACGGTCGTTGTGAGCGAACCGGGACGGCCGGTTCCCGCAACGACTTCGAGGTTGGCTTCGAACGGTCGCTCGTGCTCGTCGTGCCGCGTCGGCGGGACCTTGACCGTCACCACACCGGAGGTACCGTTGATCCGGAAGTGGGCGCTGCCACCACGGATCTGGTATACTATCTTCCCGTCAGGACCTTGGTCCACGTCCGTGGCTTGAACGCGCCCCACGATGTGGCCCGCCGGTGCGTCGCCGGGCACGGCGAAACGGTACATCTTCTGCCGGAAAACCGGAGGGTACTCGTCCTTACTCGCGACGTCGACCTGCACTTGAACGGTCGCATACTTTCCGCCGGCGTCTGTGGCAAGTATCGTGAAGTAGTAGCGGTTTTGGACTCGTAGTCGAAGACGACTTCGGTCGTGATAACGCCGGTGTCGCGGTCTATCCTGAACTTGTCCCGGCCTTCGCCCTCCGCCATCGTGTAGTTCAGCTTTCCATATAGGCCTCTGTCCGCATCCATGGCCCTCGCTGTGAAGACTGTGGTGCCGATGGGCGAGCTCTCCTCGACAAACTCTGTGTACATCGCCAGAGGGAAATGTGGGCTGTTGTCGTTTTCGTCCTTGATCCTTATGAAGACGCTGACCAGGGAGGACAATGGGCTCTCCAAGTCGCTGTCCATGGCCCGAACAACCAGCTTGAACTCGGGCACGGTGTCATAGTCGAGCTTGCCTCTCACGGTGATCGTGCCGGTCTTGGGATCGAGGGAAAACTTGTTGTCCTCGTTCCCGGAAGTGATGTCGTACTTCACCTGGGCGTGTCGGCCCTCGTCTTTGTCTGTAGCCGAGACCTGGATAACCACGGCTCCGGGCGTAGCCGTCTCAGAAATAAAGACCTCGTAGTAGGTCTGGTTGAACGTGGGGGCGTAGTCATTCACGTCGTCGATGCTGATGATCACTTGCGCCGTCGCGTTCATCGACGGCGTTCCTCGGTCTATAGCCACCACCTTGAGGGAGTACATCATGACCACTTCGCGATCGAGCGGCTTTGCAAGAATTACTTCACCCAAAGATCCGCTTACGACGAACGTTCCCCGGCGTTGCCGTCCATGATGCGGTAGTTGATGTTGTGGTTGTCGCGAGATATGTCAAGGTCGGTGGCCGAAACCCTGATGACGGTTGTACCTGGAGGAGTGTCTTCCCTGATGCTTGACCTGTTGAAGACACGACAGAAATTAGAGATCAATGAATAAGAACACGCTCACACATCGACACCATGAAGTGCCAGCCTACAGAGTCAAAGGCTTCATGTTTCTTATGCGGTCCAGGACCTAGGAGGCAACTTCCGAGTATGGCTCAAGTTGATCAAGCAAGCAGCTGAGTGCCGAGTTGCAGATGCATTTCGGCCCGTTTGATCACTGACCTGTAGGCGCTTTCCAGAAACCTGGGAGCGTTGTTGTTGACATCCGCAATCTGAATCCTGACGGCGGCGACTGTCGACCGAGAAGGAACGCCTCTGTCCGTTGCCCGAACGGTCAGCTGGACGACTGGTTTCTTGGGGTCGTAGGACAGGCTCTTGTTGGTGTATATTGTGCCTGTCACCCAGAAAGAGTCCAAAAAAGACCACTTGTGAGCACAGATAATCTATTAGTAATATCAATTGTAGTGCTGTTTTATCAATCTTTGGGTAAAGTGCAAAAATCTTGAATAGACATAGTTTATTTAAGAAAACACATAATGCTTTGTTATAGCTGCAGTCTAATACAAACTACAATAACGAATGTGAACTCAGGCACACTGACACCACAACTAAGCATGATCCACAGCCATACTTGAAGGACCAATAAAGTTTTACCTGCACGGTAGTCACTTCGAAGTGGATAAACTAGCAGTAATGAGCACATAAGATTTAATTGTAAAGCCACTCATAACAGCAAAAAACATTGTCGTCAGAGCATCAACTCTGTTGTTGTTTTTTGTACAAAGGTAGCGGCTTTCTTACCGGTGTTCTCGTTGATGTAGAAACCGACAGAGTAGCTTTCTCCGAGGCTGTACCAAATCTGGGCGTTGTTTCCCGAGTCCAGATCCGTAGCGTTCACAGTGATGATGGAAGATCCAAGCCCCGCGGATTCGGGTAAGATTGCCTACGAGGAGGTAAAAGCCATAGTTTTGAGTTACAAACTGCCAGTCTCGCTGAGGGCGCTCTGCAAAATTCTCACGCTCGCATTTCCGTACAGAACATCGTCAAACGTTGCGACATGCAGAAACAGCTTTGCAAAGGCTGAAATGAAGTAACAACATGTCCATAATGTAATATAGGTCGGGACTTGATGTCTCAGGTGTGTGGCACTCTTTCCCAGCACAGATCTTGTTTTATTAATTGAAAAATGCTATATCTGGCTCACCTTTCACTGAATCCCCGCAGACAACGCAGTGACCGGTTTACTGCACAGTTTACCAGTCTGAGAAATCTAGGAGGCTCGAGCATTTTCAAGTTCTTCTTGCCAGCCCTAACTATCTCCTTTTTTTTAGATCTTTAGAGGACTAGTGCATTTTCTACCTAGTCAGCTTGAAGGTACAAGATCATGGAGAGAATTCATTTGGATCGTGAGGCTCGTTCACACATGCAGTGCAGAGTAAATCCAGTGCTAATTATGCTCTATCTCTGTAAACAGCGATGACTCAGTACTTGCTAGCACAGCACTGATACCCCGTAAGTGAGTGGTTTCCGTGGCACCCTCTCATGTTTTGTACCCGAGACATTCCAAGGATGCGTCGCATGATGATTGTGGGGACGTATCCCCATTTGAGACTAACATTGTCGACGATTTGCGCAAAGAACACCGTGGAAGCACCGAGCTTGCCCCGATACCAAAACCTTGCCGTTCTCACAAAGAAGTTATTTCACTGTGACAGCAGACGGTATGGGGCTGGGCATCTAGAGTACTCCTATTGCCAGCATGAGATCCTATGAAATTGATGTCACTGTGGCGAGCAATCTCACTGCTAGTCGAGGAGGAAGGATTCTCAGTGTTGAGAGGAGGAAATACAGTGCTGGGTCAGTGAAAAATGCGATGCTAATCACAGCACTGATTCAGCACCTTGCCGCAAGTGTGACCTAGCTGCCTTTAAAGCCTGTTCACACATACCAGTACAGTGCTACCTCGGCGCTATTAAGGCCAGTTCAGATATACATTGCAGCACTAATTCAACTCTAAAACCAGTGCTGATGCAGTGGTCTATCAGCACTTATCACTGACAGTGTGAAGACAGTGTTTCATCATCAAAGCCAGCGCTATTGCCACTGCTGACTAATAATGCTGAGGTAGCACCGTCGTGTGCGTGTAATCGGGTCCTCAGTCAGCGATGGAAATAATGCTGACTTTGCTTGTGCAGTGCTTACTTGGCGCTACAGTAGTGATACAGCACTGAGAGGGCACTGTGTCAGCGGCAAGTTCCGTTCGAATCAAAGCTTCACTGGTGCTGCTCCTGGTGTCGGTTTACATCACCACGACAAACGTGCGAACCATGCAACCTTTATGGTAATCCGTAACTTCAAAAAGATGGCAGACACAGAATCGGGGAAGACTTGGGTCCCAGCACTCACGTGGTAGGAGGGCTGCGTGAACCGGGGTGAGTTGTCGTTCACGTCCGTCACGTGGACCGTAACGAGAGTCTCCGCCATGTGCGCTGTGTCCGACACGCGCAGCCGCAGCTGGTAGAGGGATTGCCGCTCAAAGTCCAGCGGACCGCCCGCCAGCGTGATGCGTCCCGAGAAGCGGTCCACGGCAAACAGCGACGCCGAGCCGCCGCCGACATCGGCAAATGTGTACGTCAGCACGGGGTGGGTGTCGACATCATTGGCCGTGATGGTCGTCAGCACGGAGCCCACCTCGGCACCTGGAGGAGAGGTGGGAGTGACGTGCTGAAGTAATCCCTAACATCTCGCCGTAAAACCTCACGTCTCTGCCCATTTCGCAACTTGTTTCGTCGCCCTTATCTGTGCACCCTACTTATGCTGAGAGCAAGTCATCTGCTTCTAGCTCAGGGGTTACGGTGACGTCAGAACGACGACGAGTTCTGATTGGCTTTGATTGAAAGGATAGTAGGTTAGACGTTAATGCTAAATTACTTGAGGCCTACGCACTAGTTTTTTCAACCTGTCAATAAGAGCTCGGCGTTCTGACATCATCGCAACCCCTGTGCAAGAAGCAGACAAGCTTGCGCTCAGCACTGCACTCCCGTAATATGTTTAATTTGTATATTAGGTTGTACTCATAGGGTCGGGATTCCACCGTGCAGAACTAACGCTGCTTTTCTTTTATTTTTTTCCCATGCATAACGATAGTGGAATTGCCTTCCTGCGTCCAGTGCATCGATCAAAACTCACCAACAGTGCAAGAATGGCACAGCTAATGTCGTATGACTACGAGCCACCTTACTGTACCAATAATAACGGTACTTTGTCACTTCACCACAACACTTTGTAACAAACTTCCATCTCTAATGCCTTAGGTCACGAGAGTATAAAAATAATGCGTGCTCGCAACTAACTGGTAGCACCACCTGCCGCCATGCCGGGGATTTGGAGAGTGAGGTCAAGCCAACCACCGCTTCCCGGGCTTGCGTCATGGAGTCATGTTTGCCGTATAGTTTACTGTAACCTAAATAAACAAGTTAAACGTTCTGACCGATCTCGCAGACACAACAGATAAATCGAAGCAGAAATGTGGTAACGGTTAGTGAAGCATGCCAACAATGACGGGAGCAATGACTGTTCACGTACAAGGCATTCCTGAAGATGGAAGGGTCTATAATGAGAGATTGGAAAACTGAGAAAGCTTGCAAAACAGAAACCGAGATGGACGGAGTACATTGACATCTAGATAATGAAGTCACAATGATGCATTTTAGAGCGCAGCTCTTAGGCGCCCGTTTCTGGCTTGAGCGGCGTCGGCGTGCCGTCGGCGTAACCGTAAGGTCATGTGACCTCCCAGGTCACGTGACCCCAAGGCCACGTGACTCCCACAGGTCACGTGACCCCCAGGCCACGTGACCCCCACATGTCACGTGACCCCCACCTCGAGATCACGTGACCCTCGTCAGGGGAGGAGGAGTAAGGAGGGGTATACCTTCCCCTTAGTACCCTTCCCTCCTCCTCCTCAAGAGCTGCGCTCCAATTCGGCGTTACAGGGAGTTGTAAACGGCTTTCATTTTTTATGTCCACGATTGCAGGCCGGCGCTGGGAAGAGATTGAACAAACACGAATGCTGCGCTAGCGTTCGGCTGAGCTCAATCAGAGGACACGTGTGTCCCAGCCGACACCCCTTGCCCGTGCCCCGTGCTCATCTCCGGCAGGCGACGCAGAAAATCCAGCACTACGACCCAGTTACCTAGAAGCTGCCGATCAAACTCTTGGCAGTCGGAGGGCGAGGTGAAAAAACCGCTGCATAAAACATCTTTTTTTTTTTCGGATGTAATGAGATTAATTATGCTGCGCTCTCGTTTTTTGCCGACATCTTGTTTTTGCTTTCCTATACTTGTGTTTTCCGTTGCTTGCTGGTGCAATGACCTAGAGTGACTGGGACTTGTTGGGCAGAATGTACCTGTCTTTTGCCCTTTCTCCCGGGACACTGTGTCCAAGTGAAGGTAGAAACAAAGTGCTACAGATGGCAGACAAAGCGGGAAGATGAGATGAGACCGTAACCGAAAGCGTTTTCTTTTCCTACTGCAAGATCCACGCCAATTAACGGTGAAGAGATAAATCATTAAACATACCAGGTAGAAAATATTTGGTGATGTGACGGCAAACGTTTATCGCAAGATAGCGATAAACGCGCGGGAACCCGCTAAGAACTTGTTTGTCGCGGGTGCGGCAACACCGCAGATCGTGCGTCCAAAGTCATTTCCGTCGGACGTTGTGTGATGTCCGACGGGAATCACTTGGTGTCTGAAAGCCAAAGATCTCTCACCCAATATTTCTTACAATTTATCTCTTCATCGTAATAGGTGTTCATCAAATTTAAGGATGGGTGAAATCTCGAAATTTTTACCCCATGGTTAAGGTGTTTTCCTTTAAACCTTAACCAGCATGGGCAAACTCTCGGGAGAGGGCAATTGTAGCTGTGTTTTGTACTTGTTCAGACAGCAGGGAGTCAGTCAACCCCAATGGTCGCCTGGGTCCAAATTTTGATTAACCTGAGAGCGAGAGCGTTGTCGGCTGCTGATTAGACGTGGTGCCGAAAGCTTGCACGTAATCAACCAGCGATATATTGTTTACCTTTTCGCGAGTTTACAATCCCACAATATTTTGGTGAAAACGTCTCACTAATGTACAAATAGCGAGATCTATCTTGTGGCCTCTGATGTGCTTGTCCTTAGGCCCGCTGCAGACGGGGCGATTTCACCCAGCAACTTGACGTCGCAACACCAGCAAAACGGGCCGCCCGCGTTCTTACGCGGCAAGCAACCGAGTTCCTACAACTTGCCATCATCATCATTCAATTTGATTTTTTTTGTGCATTATTTAGACACACAGCAGCTACGCGCTAAAAACGTGTTTTTATATCTTTGAATGGTGGTGAGAATGCTAACTCATCTTTCTGAAAAGGATTATTTCCAAAAACGATTAATTTCAAACCAGAACTAAGTCTTCAGCTGTCATCATCACCACCACAAAGGTGTCACGTGAAAATATTGCGTCCCTGATTGGCTGCAGCCGCTTCAAACGTCTTCGATTTGCTCCGAGTTGCTCGCGTGTTCGAGCCGGACCCGATCTCAGCAATTCATGTCGATCTAGGCAAAGCTAGGGAATAACCCGCCAGCAACCTCAAAATAGCTCGAAAAGTCGCCCCGTCTGAAGCGGGCTTAGTACTCCTTCATTTAGCGGCTGACGTCAGCTTGTATATGGCAGCAGAACAGCTTAAGATTTGGAAACGAAGCCAATGGCTTCCCAACGTGAGATAGCAGGCGATCACAATTTTAGCCTGCGTCAGATCTCACTTCGCCGCGGTGCTCGGTACGTAGCAGACGAGGAACTTTGTTTCAAGTTTGTTAGCAGGCGACATACGGTGTTTTCTTGTTTTATTCCCGTCTGAAAATGGGCCTCTGTAGCAGACGAGCCGCGTTCTTCGCTCCGTTAGCAGACGAGCCGCCTACAAACGTCATCTTCACGCTCGCTCCGCGAGATGTCAATTCGATCTCGCCCTCGCTCTTAAGGTGACCAAAATCGGACGCCTGGTGTCTTTGCTGCGAATGGAACGTTTAGCCAGTGCAGTACCGCTGTTAGCCTAGGGTCTTTAACGTGCCTCACGCAGAGTAGTAACACGCATCTGCACGCCGGAACAGGAGAGGGAATTCATACGGGGTATTACGGTCACAAGCGAGCCCAGCTTACCTTCGCTGATGCTGACGACGCTGTCGGGCGGGAACACGGGCTGGTTGTCGTTGATGTCGACCACGGCGATGCGCAGCGTGCAAGTTCCGGTGAGCTGGGGCTCCCCCTCGTCCGTGGCGATGACGGTGAGGAGGTAGGAGTCGCGGATCTCTCGGTCCAGCACAATGTTGGTCTTGACGATGCCGCTTAGTGGCGGCTCCATGACGAAGGCGTTGTCGTGGTTCCCCTCCACAATGTGGTAGAGGAGGCGCCCGCCCCTGTCCTCGTCCAGGGCAGAGACCTGCGCGTGCAAGGCGCATTGCTCAAGTGTCAATCGCAGTGATTGTACATCACAGATGTCCCGACATTGGACTCATTTAACAATGATAATAATAATACAATTAATAATAATGATAATGACAATTTATTGTACAGAATGGAGGCAAAGGTTCATCAAAGCCAGCAAGGGCTCGTGAGACTGAACCACGGTAGTACAGTGACAGAGTAGATCAAGGAAAGAAAACATCAGAAGAACACCCGAAGGCTTGAAGAAATAACTTCTCGAGTAAGGACAATCCCAAACAAAATAAAACATAAGACCAAGAATGTCCCACACAGAAAGGTAGCTTTTGCCGCCAGTATGGCAGTCGAACATTTAAAA
Source organism: Ixodes ricinus (assembly GCA_037355805.1). Lineage (NCBI taxonomy): Eukaryota > Metazoa > Arthropoda > Arachnida > Ixodida > Ixodidae > Ixodes > Ixodes ricinus. The sequence goes on along the minus strand of JAZHYW010012713.1, from coordinate 44,395 downwards.
AAAAACTCCGAGATAATACATGATGATGATAGTGATGATCATAATCATCATCCTCCTCCTCTTCATCCCGCGATTTTTTTCTCTGAGATTCAATGCTTGGTACTGTGTCAGCCAAAGACAAAGTTTGCTTCTGTGACTGAAGCACAGCAAGGAAACTTGTCCTTAGTAAAAGCCGTGCAAATCGAGAGTGGTTACTGGTCATTAGTCATGCACGCAACTTGAAGGCGCATCCGTGTGGACAACCCTCCTAGTCTAGTCTATCTGCTACTGCAGCACCTATCTGAAGGATATAGTGCCCCTTTTTCCCACTTTTGTGGCAAAGACACTGATTACACAGAATATAATCCAGCACAAAAGCTAGACGCCCAGCGCTACGCATTTTTAGATGCTTTAACATAAATAAAGAAGCAGCAAGACATCACCTGCAATGACGGTCTCTTGTTGTTTTCTAGCTTCGTGTTACATAGAAACATCGACGCCGTGCGTTGTAAAAAACGAAAAAGAAGTTAACAAGCCCTCAAACTACCTCAACTCGTCGCAGCAACGTTAACGCAACCAACCTATCACCTGCTTTCTTTCTCCGCTTTTCTGTCGCTTTCTTTCACGTACCTTCTCTTGTGCAGCCCACAGCTCCATCTTTTAGGCTCAGCTAGGAATACAACGTCGCCTCCTTCGATAATGCGGCGTGACCCGTGGGGAGGAGCTAAGTCGGATGTACTCGAGCAAGACGTTCGGTTCGCACTCGTGTCCAATCAGTGATGAGCCGAGCGCTGCATCAGCGATCAGCCGGCAGTCGGCGTTTCGTTTTCCATTCCAGGAGTGCGAACCGGAAATGGTTAGCTACCGGCAATACAATACATTCAATGTTAAAGAAAACAAAACAAAGACGGTCACCAGGAGCAGAGAACGGCAGAACAGACTCGCGCGAAATCCTACCTGGGCCACGAAGGTGCCCTTGCTGTTGCCTTCCCAAACAGACGACACGTAGCGCTCCTGAGAGAAGCGCGGAGCGTTGTCGTTCTCGTCGATCAGGTCCACCGTCACGGTGGCGTAGCCGTACATGGTGGCTCTGCCTTCCGCCTTGGCGATCACCACGATCACCAAGCTCGCGTTCTCCTCGTAGTCCAGTTGCTTGGGGTCCCTGATGCGTATGGTGCCTGCGCAAGGAGCGACACAACGTTTGCCGACATCCTTGAACGACGTTGAGGATCGACGAACCAACAACGTAAACCCGCGCGTTGTATGCCCCCGCAAACAGATAATGGTCGTACGCTTGTCCTAGGTATACTCCAGGAAGGAAGCTCTATTAATATTAACTAATGTGTAACGCAAAAGTTGCGACCATGGGAACTTTTGCATTACACTTCTACAGGACACTTTCACGTTACACTTCCCCGCCACACTTTCTTCTGAGGGGACGTCTTTTCACGAAACAATGGCCCTGTGCAAAATCTGTGCAAAAGAAAGTTTTCGGAAGTTCAGCGTTCTGTTAATAAAGCCGCCGTCATGCTGCTAACAATACATCATACAAAAGACTGACTCCAGCCACTGTCTGAGGCATGTTTGTTCCCTACAAGATCATCCTGCCGCATTAGTCATACAAAAAAAGTCTGCAGACGCGTTCAAAGCGAACATACGTATGGCGCAAACATGTTTTGAACATACGTGAGACACCACACTTCTGTTATCGTGTCTCCAACGAACACCACGTCTTTTGCGTGATGTATGATCGGTAAGACTTTGCCTCACGGCAGGGGCGGATTTAGCGTAGGGGCGGGGGGTACGGCAACTGCCCCCTCCCCTTAGGCTCTTCAAGGTCAACTTTGTTTTAATAAAATCATTGATATACAGCAGCCAGAAGTTTAGATTTTGGTGACATAGCAAATAGTGGGTCAACAAAATAGATCTGGGCAACGTTTCGACCGTGGCGCCATATGTCTGCAGACCCCCCCCCCCCCTCCTCCACCAGCCGAATGCCTACCGCACCTCCCTGGCCTGACCCATAAATCCACCCCTAGCTCACCGTGTCAAATGCTCTTTGGGTGTGGACAAAGGGCATGGCGAACGCTGCGACGGCAATTGACCAGATCAAGCTCTATTGGCGTGCTCTTCTGACAGCGTCTCCACCAACCGGACTGCGCAACTAAGGAAAAATAAAAGCGTCTATTCGTTACGACGCCTCGGCGAACGCCCTTTCCGCTCGACGCATCTGCTCTGACCTCGACGAACTCTCGCTCGAACACTGCGTCAGAGACCTCTCCGCTTCAGTGCGTTCATAAAACGGTTATTCTTGCAGCTGCTGAGGCACGAAACTAGGGTCGACAACGAAGCTCTGTCTAGGGAACACGCGCAGCACAAGTGCCGAGTTCTACATGACACGGCACACCCAAAAGGTGACTTTGCAAAAACAAGCGTGTTTCCCGTAGAGAAGCATGGGAAACTGGGCTCAGGACAGGCTACCACTAGTATGGTGCCTGGAACGCATCTTCGACTCGTGTGTTTGACGCGTCCAAAAAAGAGGTCCCTCGATTTTTGCCTGATGACGTCATACAAGTGTCATGCTGTCGCCAGTCGCGATTTTGGCGGTGTCCCAATAGCTGCGGTGTATGTGGCAGGCACCTGTTCTGCTGGAGGTCGCCCTCCAGTGCGGCAGTCCACGGAAGCATCGGCAGCTAGAAGTTGGGACGCCGTGACGATAGTGACACTCGCGTTCGGTTGTGCAACTCCGCAGCTACTCGTCAGCATTTCAACGACCAACCTCCAGGATCGCGACATGCAACAGCATGACACTTGGGCTTCTGTGGCGTCATTGGTTGCCACTTCGGGACCACTTTTGATGTATGGGCAGCATAGGACCCTAATCACACCAGTCGAAGACGCGCTCCATTTCACCATACCACTAGTGGCTTATAGAAGACTCGTCTGGTGGGATCGCTTGCAACCAAGACGAGGACTTTATCTGGCAACTGCCATGCGCAGTGACCGGACCTATACGTCTTATGCCACGTTGCGACTTTAGGGGGACCCTCGGGCGGGGCATGCTCACCGCTGGTGGGGTGGATGCTGAAGGGCCCGCCGTCGCTCTCCGAGCTGAAGCCGTAGGTGATGGGCAGCGAGGGCTGCTCCTGGGGAAGGCCTGCACCCGCAGCACCTCGGCGCCCCTCGGGGAGACCTCCGACAGCCGCACCCGGTACGTCTCGTTCTGGAAGCGTAGCCAGGGCACTGCCGCGGCGCCCGGGCCCACCTGGACCTCCAGCACCCCTGCGGAGGTTGCACAAGGCGCAGTGAGCGTCCGGTTCCTCCTCGACGCGTTTGCTACTGGCACCTTTGCACATTTTATGGGAGAGTTGGGCTTTAATACGAGCTTCGCAAGTACCAGAGCTAGGCTCCTGAAATTTACACCAGCTTTCTGGTTTGGTAAGGTAAAATTGCATTCTTAGTGAAACGAACTCAGATCTGGCCTTGAACAATGTGAGTGAGTTGTGGCCGGATGCCGAACACCGCGAGCTCAGCCAGTCACGCAACGAAAAGAAGAAAATCAATGTGGGAGTAGAAAACGCTTGGATTTCGAGATGGTTCCGGAATTCTTCACCAGCTGCAAAAGCTCCAAAAACAACGGGAAAACAAGAAAACGAAAGAGTAGAAATCAAGGACGTGGCAACGCTGGCACGGCAGCGCGTGCCTCGAAGGCTGTGACTAGAGCCACTAAATGAGTTACGTTTAGAGTGTTGCCAACCTGCTTCCCGATATTGTTGTGGGCGACGCCATCTTGTTGTTAAGTGCAAAGCAGATGCAACTGCCGATCGTCATGATTCAAAAGTGCGACTTCCTCAGCATTAGATTCGGTGTTAGGAAGCAAATGTAATGTTGCTTTGCTCTGTCGCGACCTGTTTAGACATTTGAGGAAGACAGAAAAGCGTTTTCTATGATTTCAGATAAAGCTACAGAAAACTGGCAATCATGATTTTATACCCCAAGATGGTTAAGTGTTGTTACTCTGAAGTGTAGCTTATGTAGTGCCTCTAGCTGTGACGGCAGATTGTTTCCACTGCATTCCTCATGAAGCGCAATTTTGTATATGATGGTTTGATCAATAAGCCGAAGTAAAACTGCCATTTTTTTTCACTTTGGTACTATCGCAGGTATTACGAGTTGCAACAGTTATTTATACTTTGTTTGTTTACCTGCTAGTTTCTAAAATAGTTGCGTGGCTTAGACATTCCGTCAAACAATTAAATCATTCTAGCCTGATAAAGATCAATTGGTTCTTTGTGCATCATACGTGTCATCTTGCACCAATTTTTCTATAAAAAAGCATGGTAAGATTTTTTGTTTGTTACTTAGAATTATTCCTTGACATTCATTACCTACGAAATACACGTTAGTTTTTTTCGGCACAATGGCAGTCGCAGAAACATTTCGAGAAAAACGAGCAGCGTATGCCCCCTCAACTCGCAGTCAAAACAAGGGGCCACGTGATCTGGAGCCATGGCGAGGCACGATATGCAAGTGCTGCCGTTGTCGAGGCTTACAGACGTAACCCGCGTCTTTTCAAGGAGGTCGCACGAGGGTACAAAACGGAGTGCCGCAGCTCACCCGTGGACATCTTGGGTGGCCTTCCGCGGTCCTTGGCCACGATGTCCACGTGAATCACGCGTCCATTGTCGGAGAGCAGGCTTCCCGCAACCGTGACCAGCCCAGTGTCCGGATCCAGGTGGAACTTGTGCGACATGGCCGGGTTGGCAAAGCTGCCAGTTCGAAACAAAAAAGCAGCGGCATTAGAACACGGGTACCACATGTCAAAAGCACAACTCGATTGAACTTTAGTTTTTTGAAAAATCTAATTGCCACTGTTTGAAATGCATCTTCAGCTCTTTATTTCTGTCCTGTCACTTTTCGGCTGCCGAGATCACAACCGTGGCTGCGCGTGAAAAGTTATTACCGTAATATCCCGAAATTTTCCCCCCCCTCTCCCCCCCCCCCCCCCCCGAAAGATAACTAACCCCGTATTTTTGGCTCGATTTGCAACTTTTAATAATCGAAAGAAGTTCTATCTCGGGTTGTCGCAAACTTGCCTAAGTTCGAGTTTGACTTTTTCGATTTTTCAACCTGATGTTCAAACAAAGGTTTGACTGAAGTTCGACTTTTGTGTGTGTGCGCAAAAACTAACAAAAAAAGACCGTTGACTTTATTTGGCGGAGGAGAAGTGCAATATTTGTTGGGTGTATTGGAATCACTGGTTCACATTAATAACTAATGAAAGGATTAAACGTGCATATTTTAACTTTTATCTGGTGTAAACATTGGTAACAATTTTATAAAATATCAAATAAACTGCCGTAAAATCCCGTAAGGGCGCACTCCCCCGAGAGATCGCCCATCCCGCTTTTCTGGCTAAATATCTGTAACATAAAAATTCCGAGAACTCGCCCACCCCCCGATTCCCGTTGGACGTCAAGCGATGTCCGTCGGGAATCGTGCATCAACGGCCCGATCGGCGGTACCGGTGCGTCGGAGAGGCGAGTTCATTGCGGGTTCCCGCATTTTTGTCCGCGATCTCCTCGCATGATATCGGCTCCCGTAACACGCGAGTTGTTCCCGCGTGTATATTGCATCCTGAAAGGCGAATCTGCTGCGTTCGCGATTTGCGGTATCTGTTTCCGAGTTCGTTGCGATCCCCGTCTTTTTGTCCGCGATCTGCGCGCGCGATATCGAACGCGCGAGTTGTTCCCGCGTGTATATTGCATCGTGAAATGCGATTCTGTTGCGTCCGTGGTCTGTGGCATTTGTTTCCATGAAATGCGAGTTTGTAGCGTATTCCCACGTTTTTGTCCGCGATCTACGCGCGCGATATGGGTTTCCGTGACAGGGAAGATTGTAGTGGGTTCCCGCGTCTTTATTGCACCATGAAAGTTGAATCTGCTGCGTCCGCGATCTGCGGCATCCATAACCGTGAGATGCGAGTTCTCGGCGGGTTTCCGCGAGTCCTTCGCACCGCGAAATGCAAATCTGCTGCGTCGGCCACTTGCGGCATCCTTTCCCGTGACACAGGAGTCTGCGGCGGATTCCCGCGTGTTTATCGCATCGTGAAACGCGAATTTGCTGTGTCCGCGATCTGCGGTATCAGTTCCCGCGTCACGTAGTTTGTAGTGGAACTTATCATTAATTTTTATAAAGTTTTGCTGCAGCTTCCTCGAAAGATAGCCCACCCCATATGTTTCACCATTTTTCTCTACATTTTTGGTGGGCGTTCTTACGGGATTTTATGGTATTTCAAAATTATTTGTGTCCGAAAATACTGAAACACTCGTGTATTTCATCGAACGTCGTCGAACCTTAGTGACAGGTCGAAGGTTTGGCGAACCAGTCGAACCTCGAGGTCAGACGTCAAAATCGCGGTTTGACAAAAGTTTGTGACACCCATATACTATTACATCTAAAATTGCGACTTGTACGCCGGAAAACGCGGTTAATATGCGTGCGTCCCGACCTGTAGAAAATGTCGGCGTTGGGTCCGTCGTCCGCGTCCGCCGCCTGCACGTAGGCCACCTGGGTGCCGGAGTGGGCGTGCGCATTGACCTTGGCCACGTACGGGTACTTGGCGAAGGTGGGCCGGTTGTCGTTGACGTCCACCACGGTCACGTGCACCACGGCGCGTTCCCAGCGGGCGTCGTACTTGCCGCTGTCCGACGCCCGGACCTCGAACATGTAACGCGCCTTCTTCTCCCGATCGAACACCCTGGATGGAGTAAAAGGTACAAAAGATTAAGCATAAAGAAAACAATAAGAACGGTCAAGCGTTATACTTAAAGGCGTATCTTTTTTAGAAATCAACACTAAACACATTCCTAAAATACCCAGGAGTGGTATTTATAATTTCTGAATTTAAACATGCTATGTAGAAGATGGCAATTGAAGGTTATGCTAAGACCAACGTTCGAAATTTCCTCCCTTTCCAGTGGGGTGACATCACATGTACAACCTTGAAGTCGAGCAGGCAGTCCGGAAAACACATTATTAAGGCGAAAGCCTTATATGTCTCATCGTTCAGTCGACTTTCAAGGTCTTTGAGCGAAAACACGTCAACGACACGAAAAGTATGAAAACACGTCGGCGACACGAAGGGTACAAAAACACGTCGGCGACACGAAAGGTACCATAACCCACCGTTCCCCCCACTGGACCAAGCGATGGCGTTACTTGTGCCAAAATCGGCGGAGGCACGTGCGCTGCACAAACCCAGCGGGAGGGGAGGATACTCTTGCTCGGGCACCGGTGAAGAGCGGGCGTGCGACGTGCCGAGAGATTAACGGCGCCAAAAGTGCGTCGTCCGAGAGCGCGCTGTCTTCAGAGGTTCGCTTTCACCGGGATCGGCCATTGGGCTTTCGCCTTCAAGTCATCTTAGGGATAACATTAGAGACCCTGTTAATGTTTCATGCTCTTTAACGTGAAACGTTCTTTGGCTAGGTGTTCGTCATTTCATTAAACCCAGATAAAAGTGAAGCCTGGATAAAACCGCCACCGCGAGGGCCAACACTGATTGGATTCGCAGTAAAAAGTGTGTGACAGGCGGGAATCGAACCCAGACCATTTTTATTATTAAGCGAGTGTCTTTGTCACGACATCACCGTGAGTTGAAGTGCTATTAACGAGAACCGTTCTTTGGCTAGGTGTTTGTTTGGTATATCGTGAAGCCGAGATAAAAGCGTGGCCGCGAGGCTCTACGCTGATTGGTCGACAGGTGGAAAGAAGGAGTGTGGTGCTCGACGCTGATTGGTTAATGGGGAGGTCGTCTCACCAGAGGTGTAGGCGAGGAGGAGCTCAACCACATGTGCACACCAGGGAGAGGAGCTCGAGAGTATGGAAGGCTCTGGGAGATCGTCATGTTTATCAGCCTGACTAGCGGCAGCATCACTTCATTCAAGGAACAACTATCAAGTGTACACATGGTACACATTAAACTATCCGGCTAAGAGTGCCGTGAACATAGGCGTCTGGCGTCTGGAAACTCGGAGTGTCGCTAAACGCTCGTGATGCTAAAACGTTTCATGCATCCAACACAATTGCCTAGCTATTTGCCATATTTTTTATGGGTACTTCTTCGTGCACTGTACACCGAACTGCCGCAACGAATGAAAGATGACGGGGGCACTGCATGTTGCTAGAAAAGGTCCTTTACCCGGCGGTAGTGATGACTCCGGTATCGCTGTCGATGTTGAACAGGGAGGCCGTCTCGTTGCCGAGTGAGTAGGTCACGTGGCCGTTGGAGCCCTCGTCGTGATCTGTGGCCTTGACCACCAGCACGGTGGTGTTGACCGGTGCGTCCTCGGGCACCGTGGCACTGTACTCGGAGTGCTCGAACTGGGGGTCGTTGTCGTTCTGGTCGAGCACGCGCACCGTCATGTTGCACGTGCCGGACCGGGCGGGCTGCCCCGGTCTCGCGCCAGGACCGTCAGGTGGAACTGCGACTGCATCTCCCGGTCCAGCGGCCGGCTTGACAGGCGCCCCGTGCGGGAGTCCACGCCGAACTTGTTGCCCGCGTTGCCGTCTGCGTCGGACAAGGAAAAAAGAGACACGTTTGTGCGCGATGTTCGTTTGCAGGGACCGCCGAAGTTTGAACTTCGATTTAGACGCAACTCTTCAGGGGAATCAATGGCGATACCAACGTGTATGATTGGCAGGAATACGTTCCGGCCAAACATATGTGAGGAAACCTCAGGGTTCTCAAAATTTTTTTATCTCGAGGAACCTCTATCTAGCTTTATTGAAAGCCGAGAAACCCTTCCCTGTTTCGGCACTGAAGCAATAAAAAAGGCTCACAGACCTCGTAAAGAATAATGCACGTATTAAGAAGTGCTTGGCTCATAGCTCTGTAATACACACACACACACACACACACACACACACGCACGCACACGCACGCACGCACACATACATACATACATACAAACAAACAAACAAAAGTCGCTGTTTGCCACGATCGGCAGTTCCCTCCGCTCCACACTCGCCTCCTCTCCAGCCTTTTGCTCTGCTAAAGTGGAGGGCTTTCTGGGAGGAGCTTGTGCTGTTTTCCAAAACGTGAAACAGACTTTAGCATCAAAAAGATCTGAGAGATTTGAGTTGTTCAATGCCACAGCCTTGGTAGCGATAAAATGGCTTTTACAAACAGTCAAGCTCTCACCAGTGATGAAATAGACCACACAATGTTGTGGAACATTGCTCAGCATAAATAGTAGCACTTATCGTCTTTCTCCTCTGAGTTTTAGTTGATAAGAGCTCTACTAACTCAACTACTAAGAGGGAAGGAGCATGAGGAGGTTAGAGGTTCATGGACCTGTCAAGCTGTCTTGACACATTTTTTCTTGGTCTCCTCCATTGATGTACATTGATAGAAATAAAACAAATTATTATTATTATTATTATTATTATTATTATTATTATTATTATTATTATTATTATTATTATTATTATTATTATTATTATTACTATTATTATTTTTAACCTTATATTGTTCCCTGTGTCGTTCACACCTTGAGTATGCATCTGTTGTGTGGGGTGGGACGTGCCACTCTAATCTATTGCGGATTTCTCGTGTACAAGCGAAATTCGTATCTATTTTTAAACACCGTTTCAACTTTGCAAAAGCAGTTGATGACGTGCATTGTTCACCCATTCGACTGCAAGACTTGCAGGGACGCCGAAACACTGCGGAGCTGCTCTTTCTTTATAAATGTATACATGGTCAAATAGATAGCTCCGACATCCTGCATCAGGTTTCTCTGCACGTACCGCGAGTGACGACAAGAAAAACGTCAACCTTCTATCTGTCATCTAGAGTTAATACACTTGATCCAGTATCTCGTGCGGAACTCCTTTATAATAACTCTTCTCTTAATCTCGATATATTTCTTGACAACTTTTCCGATTTTGTTAAATCTGTGCGGAAGCTCTTTTGTGACTTTTGATGAACTTCCTGAATCAACTGCCGGGTTTCCATATGTATTTCTATGACTTGTTGATTCTGTTCCTATTTGTACGGAGCTGTATGTGTAGTGTTCAGACGTTCGCGTCTGTTTGCGTCCAAGTGAAGCATCCATATGTATTGGAACAATTTTTTTCGTGTCTTCATTTCTATGTGCAATTTTGTGCACTTTTTTGTGTTGTTTTTCTGTACAATTTTGTGTACACAGTTCTCGCGTCTTCTTTTTTGTAGAATTTTATGTAAAACTGTCTTCCGTGGTTTTTTTTTTTCCTTTTTGTGTGTGTGTGTGTGTGTTTTTGTTCTTTTTTACGTGCGCCAGCACCAAAACCGCAAGGTTGTTCCTGGGCACAAATAAAAACTATTCTTGATTCTTGATTATTATTTATTATTATTATTATTATTATTATTATTATTATTATTATTATTATTATGCTAGTTAAGCCATGCTTTAGTGGCACGAGAATTAAGGAAGTGATTTTGAACCAGTACATGCGTTGGAACTATGCTCCGTGTTCTTTCTTTTATTCGGCTTCCTCGGGTATACCTTCATAACAGGTGTTTATGCTATTTACACTCAAGTGTGACGCTCCGGTATTCTCCGCAAATTTTGAGAGATTTATGTACATCTAGTCTTAGCATTGACAAAATAACTTCAAGACACAGCTAAATTCTCAGCAGTGATGAAGTAGACCAAACAACAAACAATGTGGCACTACGGTAGCTCAGGAAAGATTTGGGAGTTTTATGTTTGTCTAGTATTAGAAGTGAAAAAATAACTTCGAGATACAGTAAAGTTCTCACTAAGGTAGTCTCGGAAAGATTTCAGAAATTTACATTTAATTAGGCCTAGGAGTGACGAAACATCTTCTAGATAGTTAACGTCTTACCAGTGAAGGAGTAGACCAGACAACGCCTATTATATCTCTGCCCAATGTGACACTAGAGAAGATAGTCTCACAAGGGTCTGAGAGATTTACGTTCATCTAGTCTTGGCAGTGACAAAATAACTTCTATAAGCTGGTAAATTCTCACCAGTGATGAAGTAGACCAGATGATGTCTATTTTACATTTACGCAATGTGGACACTAATGCAGTCTCTGAAAGTTTTGAGAACTTTACGAGTATGTAATCCTAGAAGTGACAAATTAACCTCTAGAAACAGTTAAATTCTCACCAGTGATGGAGTAGACGATGTCCGCATTGGGGCCGACGTCCTCATCAGAGGCGACGAGCGTATGGATCGCCTTGAGCTCATTGTTTTCGGGGACGTAGAGCGGGTGGCAGGAGTCCCTGAACTTAGGCGAGTGGTCGTTGACGTCCAGCACGCTCACAATCACCACGCACGTGTCGAAGTGGAACGACCCGTCCGTCACGTACACGGCAAACTCGTGCGTGGCAGTGTCCTCGCGGTCAAGAGGTCCAGCCGTCTCCACGACGCCCGTCCGCGCGTTCACTGTGAACTTGTTGCCAGCCACGCCTTGCGGGATACTGTAGCTCAGGTTTGTTGAAGCACCTGCAAGGCTAATTAGACAAAGATCAAACCAATACACGAAGGAAGGAAACACTTGCGGTCCGATTTTGGTCGCCGCGAGAGCGAAATTTTATTTGCCTCTCGTGGAGCAAGCGAAGATGGCGTTTGCGGCAGTTCGCCTGCAAATGTGAGCGAAGAACGCGGTTCGTCTGCTGTGAAGCATAGGTCGCAGACGAAAATAAAACGAGAAAACGGCGTACGTTGTTTGTTAACAGACCAGAAAAGAGCTGATCATCCACCTCGAAGTTACCGCCGCGGTGAAGTGCGGTCGGACACAGCCTGAAATTCTGATGGTTTGCTATCTCAGTTTGGAAGTCACTGAGGACAGACACTTCGTTTGGAAATCTCAAGTTGTTCTGCAGCCGTACACAAGCTAACATTGACCCATACATGAAGGAGTACTAAGGACAAGCAGATCTCAGAGGCAGCGAGATTCCTTTCGCAATCTCTAGGTTGGTGGGACGTTATCACCAAAATATTGCCCGATTGTGAACTCGCAAACGAGTCAAAAATGTTCCATCTGCTTATCACGTGCAAGCTGTGGCGCCCCATCTAAGCAGCAGCGAGGAATGCTCTTGCTCTCACCTCGATCGAAATTGGACCTCTAGAACCGTATTCCCCAAGCTTCACTAGCGCCTGTTCAAACGGTAATTGAGTCATCGACTAAAATGATCGCCGGATCTATGGTAACCACGGCCGAGTAAGCACTCCGTATTCACCGGCCGTGTCTAGGGCTTAGTCGCCCAGAGCGACTTGGATTGTGAGGATCCCTTCCGGTAACCGAAGCAATCGTGATGGGAGGATGCCAATCGTGTTCCTTACTCTATCAATTGACTTTTACCTCAAGTTCCGACATCATATGCCCGCTGTGCGATCTCCTTGAATATGTATTGATTCACCCCGTGATGTTGTGAGTCCACCTGGCCTCGTTCGAAACGTCCCACAGCTATGCCTCGTTTGAGGCGGTTGCCTGTGAGTCCATAGGCAACCGTCCACTGTGAGCCCACAGCAAACTGTGAGTCCACAACTGTGAGTCCGGCAAATGGTTGCCTGTGGACTATACTCCGTTTCATTTCAAGTCCGGCCTAAGTTCACGCTGCGATCCAATAGAGGCAATCAAACAGGACCGAAAGTGCATCGTCACTGCGCTCATCATCTTTGTACATTTGCTAGCTCTCACTAACTTAACTAATCACACACAATAAAGGCATCACGATCCTGCGCTTTTGTTTTTCTCGCGTGATTACTTTAGCTGGCGACAGCACACCCACCATAAAAAGAGCGCCGCAATTATTCTCTTTTGGCGCTTCTTGATTGGTACCATCGGAATTAAGTATAGTTACGTTGGGCTCAGTATGACTTGCAGAGGGCCATCGCCTGCTAGCTATGCATGCTGGACTGAGTGTGACTTGCTGCCGACGGTCGCCTGCGGTCAAGTATGCTGGACCAAGCATGTCTTGTCGCTGACGGTCGCCTGCAGGCTAAGTGTGCGGGACTAAGCATGACACGCCAGTGACGGTTGCCTGCGCACTGAATCCGACAGAGTAAGCACGCATCGGCGCCAACGGTCGTTTGCGGGATTAGTATCTAGCCTCCGATGGTCGCCTGCGGATTAAGTACGCTGGACTAAGTATCAATCACCACCAATGGTTGTCGACAGGCTAAACGTGCTGGCCTAAGCGTGACTCGCCCTCGACTGTTACCTGCGTACTATGTCTGCACTAGGCACGACTCGGCGGACTAAGTACGACTCGTCCTCGACTTCGACTGCGGACTTAGTAAGCTGGTAGAAGTATGACTCGCCTCCAATGGTCGCCTCCCTTCTAATTATGCAGAACCAAGTATGCTGGACAAAGTATCACTCGCCGCGAGCGGTCGCGCGCCGCCGCAGGCGACCGTCGGAGGCAGGTTATGCTTCGTTCCGCTGCTTGAGCTTTCCTTCAACTACATGTGGTGCCTATCAAAGATGCCGGACAGCGGATTGCACGGTCCAGGGTTCGATTACTTCTGAGCTCCTCGGCTAATCTTTCTGGTTGGGATTATTTGTTCTTCGTTACGATTATGCCTGAATTAGTATTATGTATAATTATTTCTTCTATATGCCTTGAACGATTATGCATTTCCTGCTACGGGCTATGCACGCTTTGCGTTACCTTGGCCTGAGCGCAACACTTTTCGTCATACTCGAGCGTTACACTTTTTTATGAAATCCAGCCCATGAACATATTTTGTGTTTAAAAAAAACTGTACAGCCCTTCCACTTCACGTGAAGATCGAGGACCAGCGAGGCTGTTATCTTTATGACGTTTAGGGCGATACCTAGAGGACGACGTCTAGGACACCTCGAGGACGACCTTGAAGACGACGTCTAGGACGATGTCAAGGACGAGTTCTAGGACAACGTCTAAGACGACTTCTTGGACGACCTCGCGGACGATGTCTAGGCCGACCTCAAGGACGACCTCGAGGACGACGCCTAGGACTACCTCTCGGACGACCTCTCGGACGACTTTGAGGAACACGTCTAGGACGACCTCAAGGGCGACTTTTAGGTTCAGGACTTTGCCTAAAGGACGACCTCAAGGACAACTTCTAGGATGACCTCGAGGGCAACTTCTAGAACGACCTCGAGGACAACGTCTAGGACGACTTCAAGGACGATCTCGAGGACGACGCCTAGGACGATCTCTTGGACGACATCAAGGAAGACACCTAGGAAGACTTTGAGGACGATGCCTAGAGGTGATAACAAGGGATCAGGACCTCACTATCTCAATAATGCAAGGAAGTCTGACTCACGCTGGTTGCCCCCTCTTTTTGTCCCTATCTATTCATACTTGCCACGACAAATGGGGAGTTTTCTGTCGACATTTTATTGTCCGCAGAAGCGATAGTGGGAGAACTAGCCCTTAACATCCTCGCTGTAAAAATGTACAACGGAACAGCATTTTTAAATAAAATCAATCGCGGAGGATTTATAAAATACATTTTTGATTGTTGATTTTTGACGTACACGCATAAAGCTTCAATGCTTTGCACTGCCTTCTCGGATGTGCAGCCGACCCAGAGAAGCAGCTCAATAAGCTCGGTGGGCCCAAACGTTTGCAAAAGGGGACGGTGCTAGATACGTTCTTCGCTGGTATTTGAAATGTTTCAAATACCAGCGTACACCAGCTCGGAGCTCGTGGAGTGAAAGCTCGCGCTGCAGAACGCAGGGATCCTGGGTTCAATTCCCACCCCCGCAATGTTCGTTCTGGATGAACCTGTACCGGCGTGCGGTCGTGTACCACTACTGCGTGGTGCACGTCAAAGACCCCAGGCTAGCGGTTGTAATGCACTGGCCAGATTGCTCATCTACAGCGAGTGACTCGTCGCAACCTTAATGGCTGGCCAACTACACGCTGTGTAAAGATCCACACAAACCCAACTATTTTAAAAATTAGGGGGTGCACTTACTCTGACACGAGCGCATACTCGGCATGTTACGGTACGCGCCTCTGAACTGGTGCGTTTAACCCGTCCTCAAATCTGCTGCCTCGATTTCTGCGCGATGACGTAATAAAAGTACCACGCTGTTGCCTTCCACAATCCTGGAGGTGGGTGTGGCAGGAGCCTCCATTTATGGCTAGCTCTCCACTCGGCAGCTCGCAGAAGCTTTTCCAGTAACAAGTTGGGACGCCGTGACGACGGCGACACTGGCATTCACTCGTTCTTTCCTTCCGCCAAACTTTTACGATCGAGTGCCAAAATCGCGATATCCGACAGCATGACTTTCCGGCTTCCGTGCCGTCATCTGTTGCCACTCTGGGGCCACTTTCGACGGACAGGTAGCATATGGGCAGAAGCAGAGGGAGACGAGGGACGAGTGCGCATGGGGACGTCGGAACACCGGCTCCGGTTGGAACGATTTGGGGACGGATGCAAAGCTAGCTGCGTTTGTTTCTGCTCACTGTTCGAATGCGAATGCTGGCATTCAAACCCATTCTAACAGCGATTACAGACAAAGGAAGCTAGCTTTGCGTCTGCACACTAATCTTTCAAACCAGAGCTCGGTGCCCCAATGTCCCCGTCCCCGTATGCTCTCGTCCCCTTATATCCTTTAGTTTCCACCCATATAGGACACTAAACACACGAGTCAAAGTATTTCTATTTGTATTTGTTATTAAGGCAAAAGCCTTATATGTCTCATTGCTCAGCCCTTGAGCGAAAACGCGTCGGCGATATGAAAGGTACTAAAACTCACGGTTCTCCATTGGACCACGATATGGCGTTACTTGTGCCAGAATCGGCGGAGGCGCGCGCGTGGCGCAAACCCAGCAGGAGAGGAGGACACTCTCGCTCGGGCAGCGGTGAAGAGCGGGCGCGCGACATGCCGCGAGATTAACGGCGCCAAAGGTGCTTCGTCGGAGAGCGCGCTGTCTTCGGAGGTACGCTATCACCGGGATCGGCGCTTGGGCTTTCGCGTTCAAGTCGTCTTAGAAGGACCATGTTTTTAACTCTAAGTTACCGTATTTACACGAATGTAGGTCGACCCTTTTTTCAATTTTTGAAAATCTGAAGTGGGGGGTCGACTTATAATCGAACCAAAGCATTCCACCGCCGGCAAAAACGAAACAACCACGATATCATGAACACCTCGGCTTGTTACGAGTTCAGCCGGCTGTACCTTTAGCATTGCACTATTCTGTGTGCTCAATTTACAAATTAATTATTTTTTATATGCACGAACGAGTATTATTGATAGCGATTCGCAAATTAACTCAGCGCACGGCGCGCCCGACTCCCCGGGGGGTGGCGGCACTTCTTGTAAGAGCCAGTCCGGAGGCCGCTGGAACAGCCTCACGGCTCACTCGCCCCGCGGCTTCTCTTCGCAGTTTTTCGCGCGATTCACGGTAGCACATCGTTTAATCGGGTGACGAGATCATGCTGGAGCGCTAACTACGTTTTTTTTTTTTTTTGTATTGACACGCGTGATCCGGGCAGTTTAGGTTTCCGGTGCTCGTTTATGGCCATTCTTCACTCAGAAGCAACCAACAACTGCGCTCTTCGACGCAAGTTCGACCCGTCGGAGCGGGTGATGCTCCAGCTCCGGTGGAGTCAGCAGTGGTGCGGGATCTTAAACTGTGACGGCAAACAAAGAGGCTGCCGTAGGCCAAAGTCTGGTTCCGGAGTTGGAAGTAGTCAGGCTTCCAACGTACGCCGCAAAAGTGTGCAAGCGGTCCCTACCCGTGACGTGCAACGCGATCACCGAGCAAGCGCGGAAGATGCGGTTGATCCTGTCATTTGCGAAGTGCGAGATTTCGTTGGACGCCGCCGCCGACGTGCTGAGAAAGTGGCAGTGATGATGACGGGACTGACATCCCCAGTGCGGACGAGTCGTAGTCAAGTCGCGGACGGAGTGAGAACGACAGTGAGCAGCTTCAGTTGTCCCACCTCCAGCGTGAACTTCCCAGTTTCGATAACGCCTGGGCATCTGATGCACCTCGCACGTGCACGCGCAGCCAAAGCATGCCACAAGGCATCGATTGGCATCGATCGCGTGTTGGAGGCTCAGCTTTCGAAACAGATACTTTGCCGTTCTCGCGTGTTCGCAGTAAAATACGCATCTACAGATTTTTTTTTTTTTTGCTGATGTGCAATGTGGGGGGTCGACTTACAATCGAGTCGACTTACAATCGTGTAAATACGGTATGTCGGCATCGAAGGCCACAGGCCCATACCCATAGGCTCGCGATGCCTTGGAAGTTAGAAACATATATACATACATACAAACATACATACACACTGAGGAGAAAAAAGAAGATAAACAGAAGCAAGGGTGCAGTTTAGGAACGGTAAAGAAAGGGCATAGCGTCCTCGCTGAACCCTTTCGCAGTTAAGTCGCAATCCAGACACCATTTTCTTCCGACGGCCAAAGAACCTTCCGAGCATCTCACCCAGGTCCTTGTCGGTGGCGTGGACGGTGAGGACGGAGGTGCCGACGGGCGCGGACTCGGAGACGTTGGAGAGGTAGCGTTCCCTGAGGAAACGTGGGGGACTGTCGTTGACGTCCTGCACGTACACGTGCAGCACCTGGAAGGTAGACAGCGGGACACGGCCGTGGTCGCTGACGCTCACGTTGAGCACAAAGTGGTGCACGTCCTCGCGGTCAAGGGGCTTGGCCACCGTCAGCACACCTGGTGACGAAAAGAGGAGTGTGTCATGGCGCGAGTCCCCGCGTCGCGTGCACAACAAATGTCCAACGAAACCACCGACGAAGTCGTCCAATAAAATTTGGCTATAGCCGGTAACAGGTGAAGAATTAGGCAGGTGCTCCGTGTGTAGCGCAGGGTTTTTGTCTTTGATAATGCTTTGCGCGCAGTGCCAAAGCCCGGCAGAAGGCAACGATTGCTGGCTGGAGGCTGAGCATGCTTGCTAGATTCTTAGCCTTTTTCACCAACTAGAAGGTAACTAATAGTAGAAAGTGTTATAACTATTTTTTTGCGGGTGCTAAAGACTGGCTGACTGTGCAGCGTACAAAAACACAAAGCTAAAGCACATAAAGGACATGGGGTTTAAGAAATAACTCCTCTATGCCCACACACTTCGTCAATCCATTTGCTAGAAAGTTTCTGTTTAGGGTCAAAAGTTATGACTTGCGTACGGGAAGGTATGACAAATGGGGAATACGCTCGAAGAAACTGGGAACTGCAAACTGACTGCTTGCAAATGTTTCATTGGACGTTTCCCCACTTTTTGAAAAATGTTCAAAAAGAAAGGCGTCCAAGCTACCAGAAAAGCTTTTACCTGTGTTGACGTCGAGAGCAAAATGTCCCTTTTCATTCCCACTGTTGATGACGTACGAGACACGTTTGTTGTCGCGGGAGTCGTTGTCCGTGGCGATGATGTGTAGGACCGTGAAACCGACTGGTTCATCTTCCATGACATCAACTTGACCTGTGACAGCATGAAAAGCAATCACGGGTTGTGACAAGTACAGACTATGAGCACAGAGACTGTTCTATGTTTTTCTATATATTGTAATGAAAAGGTCCTTTAGTACATTTTATTTTGTAATGACAAGACAAGGATGACAAGTCTTTAGAAAGTGAAACAATAGGAGGCAACATTGGGTTTGTTTCTTACAACCTTTCTGTACACGATATGTAGAAAATTTTCAATTTCTTGAACATTGAATTGATAGACATTTTTACTCGTTCTTCACCGGTTTTAGAAAAAGGAGAAAAATGTGAATTTGTCTTTGTAGTACTAGCCGTAATAATCCCGAGTCATGCAGGCACCCCCCTGCGCCTGAAATTCATAGAAAAAGTGGGGTAGGCCATGTCTCGGTGGGTGAGAACCAAAAAGTTAGATAAAAGCGGGCTTCGAAACCCAGTCCTTATCATCTCATTATCTAGCGACTGACACTAACGCGAAGTTAGACCTACAGTGAACATTTTTGCAAAACTCGACTTAGTTCTTGAAGTTTTATAAGAAAAAAATACTCGCGAGAGAATGTGTCACTACCACGAAGTCCGTTGCTTGCATGGCAGCTAGGAACGCCACCGATCGTGCATAGGCACACGGCAATTGTTCCGTGAAAACACGTCACCACTATGTTCTCCTAGTTTGTCTCGCAAAAGAATATAATTTGCCTGCAGCCAAGAACAGAAAATTCCGCAAGAACATAGACAAACTCAACCAGGCGCAGCGAGCGAGCGAGCGAGCGGCGGACTCAAAGAAGCGACGGAGACCGTGCCATCGGGATATAGCGGAAAAGCCGCGCGATTCGCGCGGCAAATACTTCGGCGTCGTGGCATACAAGTCAGGCGCCTAGCCAGAACCCAGCTCCTTTGCGAACGATTATCTACGTTTAATGCGAACGGTGCGTGCGTCCGTGCACGGCGTGCTGTCAATAGGGGTTGGGACGCGCTGCTAACGTCTGTGTAGCGCCAGCCCCAAACTTCTTGACCTGATTCGGCATTGTCTGACACATTGCACAGCCCTTGGTCGCGATCGTGCCGGATGACCCAGCATGCGGGTTCGCGGCGGCCTTACGAGCGAGCAGAAGCACTGCGACCATGCACGCCGCGGTTGCTGCCTTCAAAATATGGACGTACGCTGACCTCACGACTTCCTGACTGGGTTAATGCTTGTGTCAGCTTTCCGAGTCTTTCTTTTTGACCGGATCGTGACACTTTCGTAAGCAAAACAGACTTTTATTTTGTTATCTTCATTGTTTCTTTACGCATAGGACGCGCTACCACTTCGGCGCCGGCTCACATGCTACGTGCGCAAGCAGCGGCCCATGCCCACGAGGGGCTCTGTCACGGACGTCTATCGACTGTAAGGCTGCACGCGGCCGCGTCGTTTTGGGTACGATCACCGCCTGCAGATCCCGAAGTCCGCGTTGGAGAGGTGTTTGAAGCCGCGGCCGATGACTCGGCTGCTGCACGAAGACGGAAATGTGGCCCAAAATCGGGGTGGGCATTGACTCGGCGACGCGCGACGACTCGGGATGTTACGGTAGTCGCAATAATCGTTTCTCAGGCCACCCGTATGCTGGGATACAAGTCAACCATAGTCTTAGGTAGATAACTGCTGCTTGTAACTCAATCCTTATCACCTCATTACTTCAAAAGTCAACGCTAACCGAAGTTAGACCCTCGCGGAACATGTTTGCAAAAATTTGAATTCGTAAAATTTTATAAAAATTATTGCGAGTGAATTGCACTAATAGATCTATTTTTCAGCAACTAAAAGCCTCGTAATACAAAAAGTAATGCTAAAAACAATCAACAATATGCAGTTTGTCTCTCATATGAATATAATTTGCCTTCATCCAATTACACACTCAAAACATCAATCTCAAAACACATGGTATCACAGTACTCAAGAACAATGGGTCACTTAATTGCCTCTACTTCTAGAAACTTCCATCGTGATATACAAAAAATCCTCATTCCCAAGCCACAGCAGCGAATCATGTGAAACAGTGCAGTGAAAACAGCAAATACTACAATAGTCCAGTCCAATTAACCTGCCATAGTCAGCCGTGTCACCTCAAGATGAATCGCAGCAGATGCTATGAGCCATCACGGCCAACCAAGAGTAATGAACGAAACCACATGACTCATGCACACCGCGCATCACTGCTCCCCTCCCGAAGGTCACGCGCGACACGCGCGAGGATTGGGTCGGATGGCTCGTAGCATTGTGCTGCGGTCCACTGTACGGTGATAAGGAGTGACCAGTACTGAAACCCTCTGCAGGTCAGCCTGCTGCTGTCTGTTTCACAGTGAAATGTGATGATGAAAAGGATGTTGAGTTTTGTGAAAATGCTTCACGTTAAACACACGAGAACTGAAGCAACTTGCTCGCTGAATGCAAGGTTTCTCAAGCTTTCCAACTTAAAAAAAACACCTAGTATGCGCAGACAACCAAGAAAGCCCCCCCCCCCCCGCCCCCTTCCCCCGATCTTAGTATTGATGCAATAAAACAGTGCTGAAGCCTACGGACCAGGTAAATAAAAATGCACTGAACTACAGAGCGTTTGGCTCATAGTTAGGTGCCATTGGGTGGCTCAGGTTTGCTAACTAGTGTTCGAACTGGAAAAGCGCTTTACTCAGGGCTGGGACAGCCAAGGAAGTTCGGGAGCTCCAAGAACCCACGAAAGGTACTCTGAGGAAGACTTGGGTTTTCACTTTGAGGGCCGACGCCTTAAATTAAAGCTCCACGATTACTCAAAGTTTCCCGACCACTCGATGGCGACGAACCGCACCTTTGGACTTGAAGATGGGGATGTTGTCGTTCTCGTCCTCCACAATGACCTTGCAGGTGACCAGGGTGAAGAGACGCTTTCAGAGTCCTTGGCCTGGTCCGTGGCCTTCACCACGAGGGTGTACTCTGGCTGGACTTCGTAGTCCAACGGGCTCTGCAGAGTGAGGGCTCCGGTGCCGGAGTCCAGCTGGAATGCTGGGGCTGGGGACTGCTCCACTATGCTGTATTGGACCTGAACAGACAAAAACAACAAGTGAGCAAAGCAAATGAGACCTTAGACACTGCGACGGCGGGAGGTCGGTCTGGCCTCAGATGATGGCACTGGTTCACGTTGTACACGAGAAATTTAGCCGGTGCAGTGGAACTGCTAGCCTGGGGACTTTAACCTGCTTCACTCAGTGCCTATCGCACGAACGCAAGCTAGTGCGAACCTCGTTCGGATGAAAAGTGGCAGGGGTGGTGATTGAACCCAGGAATGGTGCACGGGTTCTGCAGCGTGAGCCTTCGCTCCACATGATCCCAGCTGCGGTGCGATGACACACTCACCACTGAACCCCCTACTTGTCTGCCAGCGTGGTTGCATTTCTTACGAGGCCATCCCAATAATGAACCTGAACAGGAGCAGCGGTTGAAATAAATAAAAACGGGAAATGACTAAATTTGCGCAAATTTTCGAATTTGTAAATATCACAAAAATATATCACGCGGCTATCACAGCCGATGGCGATAAATATATAGCATCATTCTAAATTGAAATATTCTGTGCCTCCAAAATATTCCCAAAAGTCACACTTTTTCGAAATTCACGCATTATTGAGCCCGCAAAAATAAAGTGTTTTACTCGAAATATAATTATAAGAAGCATCAATCTAACGAAAAAAGAAAATAAAAAGGAGAAAAAAGAAAGAAGGCACAGCGTCTTGATGTCTCGCTCTCGCCGTCGTTCTTTCGTTGCAATCCCATCATCCTTGCAACATTACCGGCACACACTAAAGGCCCGTTTGCACACTTGCACTAGCTTACGACCCAGTTCTTGCGATCTCTTACGACGAGAAAATACACTGGTAAGCTGGCACCACCTATGATGGGACTCTGGAATCGCATTTCACCAGTGCAAAGGTTTTGTTTATTTGCGAGATGATATCTATGGGAAATGGTCGTTTATAACATTCTCAAGGTTTTCGAGCCAAGAAAGAAAGAATGATGCAGCGACAAAAAAGGGAAAAACATATACAAAATTGCCAAGTGTTCCGCAGCTACGCGATATGGAACCGGCGTGTCCACTCATCGTAGGAGATCTTAAAGGCCAAACTAGAGAATCATCTTCTGCCGGGAAGAAAAACCGGTTCACCTTTCCTGCCCTGCACTCCCATTCGCGCTCTTTTCCCCTCCTCTCCCCACAGGAGCGGGTCTCTGAGCTACTATCCGCAGAAAAGAGGAGGGTCTCCCCTTTCTTGAATGGGAAAGAGGAATTGAGGGAGAGTTTCTTTCTTTCCTGGTTGCTCGTCGGCCTTTAAAGGGGCGCTCAAGTGGATTCTGCGATCGTCTGTTTATGGGGATAACTCACTCTACGGGCTCTAAGCGTCCTGGAAAACTTGAAGTCACACTCGTGGGAGGCCGATTTCCCGATTAAAAATATAATTGAAGATCCTGAAAAGACCCTGTGTCGGCAGCCTTGGAGCAGACACACGGTTGCGCCGTCAGACGGCATTTTCAAGCAATTGTCGCTGTAACACGTCTTCTACGCCCAAAGATTGGACGTTTTTGTCAAGGTATATTGCAGAACGCTGGCTAAAAGAGCAATAATAGTAACGCTCAGAATCTCCACGTGATTGAATATTTCCATTGGTCAAAATGTATCCTTTATTCACGTAGTCCGTCCAACGTCCACTGACCTCTCCGTTGGCCCCACTGTCCAGGTCCTTGGCCGTGAACGTCCACACCACGGAGCCCTCCGGAGCGCCCTCCGACACCGAGAACATGACAGGGTCGTCTTCGAAGGTCGGGGCACAGTCGTTGACGTCCTCCACCTTGACCCTGACGTTGATGATGCTGCTCCGGGGTTCAGGGCGCTGCCGTCCGCGGCCGTCACCTGGAGCGTGTACTCCGACGCCATCTCAAAGTCCACCGCCCGCGTGGTGTACAGCACACCCGACACCTTGCCTGCGGGTGAACGGGGCAAGGTTGCCTGACTTTTTCTGCACAACTCGAGAGCAGCATTAATCCCGCGTTGATAAAAGGTTACCGGTGAAACCCGTCATTCTCAGAACATCAAGGATCATACCGTGATGCAACATGCATAGCCCCAGCGCTTTTCGTGGCCAATAATTTTGATCATGAACATCTCCTTAACATGACTGGCCTCGCACCTTTGCACAGAAAGAAGCTAATATGAGATATGCTGTTGTTTTTGTATGAAGTTGTTCATGGCGAGTTTGATACACCTTTGCTCCTTAATGGCACTTCATACTGTGATGCACAAAAGTGAATTAGATCTTTCATTCGCTATAACACATTTGCAGCTTCTTCGTAATCTTAAAAAGAGTGACAGACCTATTTTGTCCCCTCTTAACGTTGAAAAGAGACTTGTCGGCAACTTAATGGAATGCTTTTGGTTTATCCCGCTTTAGTATATTTCTTTTCAATGTTTTGAGTGTCGTGCATTGTGATTTTTATATTTTAGTTTTCTATAATGTGTACATTTCTATGGCTCAGAGCTGTTTCTATCTAGAGTAAAAGAAACAATAAACAATAAAAGGGAAGCTTCGAGCGCAACCTGCCACCGAACTATTGGGCACAAATTGTGCGTAGTCGTTGGACAAGGCACTCGAACACTTGAGCTTAAGACCAGGCCCGAGAATATATGATTGCAGTATGTTCCAGAGCTGCAAAACTTTCGCGCTAAGCAGCGCTTCCTGCCCCGGGAAAGTTTATGGCACAATCCCCACAGACCTTTCCTAAGCGGGCGTCGCCATCTTGAACAGAGGAACTTTTGGTGAGCGGAAAACGTTGTTTTGATCTCGCCGACCCACTGGGTGGCGAGATCTGTCACCCATCCTTGTTTTGTCTCTTCTGTATTTTTTTTTTTGTTCTACACAGATCCAATCATTTTTGGGGAAGAGTATACAATAGCAGTCGCCTAATATGAGAAACACCATAATCACAGTAAAGACCCAGAGAGCAAATGAGCTGTCACCAACCAACACTCAAAATGTTGTGAAAAACACTGGTCCCTGCTGAATGACAGCCAAATTTCAAAAGTGCGAACACAGTGCTTCATTTTCCAAACAGAAACAGAAATGAGCGGTAGTTACATATGAGCAACAGCGCAAAAATGAAAAGCCCTAAATATATACAAAAGTGTTAAGAAGCGAAAAGAAAAAACTGCTATACTCAAGAACACACCTAGGCATCTAATCTATTCCAGTCGGATATTGCATGCAGGAAAAAAAAACATATTTGAAGGAGTCTGTTCATATTTTTTGTTAACTTGATCCAAATCGTCTTGCCTTTTTTTTCCGTTCCGCACACCGAATACGTGAAGTACATTGTTGGGAAGAATGGTAAGAACATATCCTAATGCATTTATGCTACCACATGACACGTGTCACAGCAACACCAGGTCGGCGCTCGCATAATTCGCTGTCATTATGTCGCCATTTTTGTTTTTGCACCGCCTCCCTTACCGAAAATTTCCAGGATATGGATATGGTATATGGATATGGATTATATGGTATTATATGGATTATGGAACCAGAAATCTAATTGTAATTGTTTCTGGAAACCTAAAATCCAAATCGCAAACAAATGAATAATTCCTGAAAACCTGAGATCCAGATAGAATCCAGATAGATATCCAGTTCCATAATCTAGATAGCAAAACGTCATGCTGGGATTTTCCATTGGGTCCTGAGCAAAATCCTGAAGATTTTCGAGCCATTTTTGCTTCTGCTCTCGACTCCGCTCCTTTGCCTTGTCCACACTCAGTCCACGACGAGCCACTTCGGCAAGCCGCAACTAAAAGTCGCGTCCTTCGAACCCGCCACGGGCTTTCCGAGGTCTAGCCGTACGGCGTGCAAGTTAGTCGTGCGCGCGTGCTGGCACAACGGGATGTCGACTACGGCCAAGGCGAGAACGGCAGAGGACCTCTTTTCGAACGCCCGCCACCCGCATGCGCTCGCTGCCTTTTGTTGTGCTCTGGCATCGGGTGCTCACTCGAAGCTCGTGAGACGCCGAAGCATTATCGAACGTAGAAAGGGGTGGAAAGCGTACGACCTTTAATTGACTGAAATTTGCCCCGTCGATAGCTCAGCTGCTTTAGAGCCGTTGACCACGGAGACAATTATTGCTCTCATCTGTGGGTCGCCGTTATGAACCCAGCGTGATGGAAGGACATTTTTCTTTTCTAATAAACTCGGTGGCGGCTGAGAGCAGCCATGCGATTGATGACGTCACCAGGAGTTTTCGCGAAGGACGACCATGCAATCTCCCGGGGAGGTTACGACTAACGGTCATCGCCGTAACAGGGTCTCCATCGCACGAAAGGTCACTGACCGATGTCGAACACGTCGTAGAGGTTTCCCCGACGATGGCGTAGGTGATGTGGCCGCTCTCGCCGGCGTCCTGGTCGACGGCGTTCACCACGCCCACCTGGCTCCCTACGGGGACGCCCTCTCGCACCTGGAAGCTCAGCGAGGACGTGAAGAAGGTGGGCTGGTTGTCGTTCAGGTCCAGCACATGCACCTTGAGGCTCAGCCGTGCCTCCATCGGGGGTGCCCCACCGTCCCGAGCGACCACCACCAGCGAGTAGTAGTCCTGCTGCTCGTGGTCCAGGACCGTGCGCGTGGTCACCACCCCGGAGGTCCGGTGGATTGCGAAAGCCGGCGAGCCGTCGGCACGCTGTCCGCCTGGGGCGGCGGGAATGGGACGGGAAATGGCGGTTAATGGACGTACAGGTGCAACATAATTTGGAAACGCAAGGAGGAGTGGCAAAGGTCTGCATTAGCTGAGGTACAGTGTGTCCATGAAAAAAGTGTTTTTTTTTCAGAGTGAAAATGAACGATTCATTATCGCATGCTCAGTCTCCACACGCACAAACACACACACACACACGCACAAATGCAGTGGTAGCGACTCGGACGAGAGGCCAAAATTTTAGAACTAAACCCCATTCGATTCTTTCAGCGTAGTGCTCAATAGTACATAGGGGTGTGCAGGCACTGCTTCAAATCGAAAACACTCAGTGTCATCCCTAGCTTCAATGATGCAGGAGAGCTGGCATGTCGTGGCTTTCCCTCTTGCCATCTTGCCATGTGAAATCTATTTTTGATGCAGAGCTATTCATTTCACTATACACACAGCCCTACCAGGCTCGGAGTTTTCACCGCCACCCCTGGCACGATCTTGTCGCGGCGACATACTCCGACCATAGCTTTCGAATGGCCAGATGCTCAAGGTTTTTGCCCCCTTGCACTATCTCGTTGCGGCAATTTACTTCGACAATAGCTTTAGAGTGACCCCATGCTCAAGGCTTTTCACCCCTTTTCATAATCTCGTTGTGGCAATATGCTTAGAACATAGTTTTCGAGAGTCCAGACTAAGGTTTTTGTCCGCCATGCAAAATGTCGTTGCAGCAATATACTCTGACCGTAGCTTTTGAGTGATCACAGGCTCAAGGATTTTCGCCCACCATGTACAATCCAGTCGCAGCAATAAAATCTGACCATAGCTTTTCAGTGACTACAGGCTCAAGGTTTTTCGCTCACCATGCACAATCTCGTCGCAGCAATACACTCTGACCATACCTTTTGAGTGACCACAGGCTCGAAGTTTTTCGCCCACCATGCACAATCTCGTCACAGCAATATACTCTGACCATAGCTTTGAGTGACTACAGGCTCAAGGTTTTTCACCCACCTTGCACGATCTCGTACGAGACGTCAGCATTCTTTCCCTCGTCAGCATCGACGGCCTGGACCTGGGCGAGCTCAGTGCCCACGGGCTGCTCCTCCCGGACCCCGACAAGCGTCTCAGCCGGCTCCACGAAGACCGGGGCGTTGTCGTTGACGTCGGCCACGACCACCTTCACGATGGCCCGGTGGAAGCGCGGGGCGTGCCCTGGTCGTGCACCTCGGCCGTCACCTCGTAGCTCGACTTGCTCTCCCGGTCCAGCAACACCTTGGTGAAGATCTCGCCTGCGGTGTTGGGAAGGGAGGGGACACCAAATTTTACGAGCATGTGTCAGGGACCTCTCAAAGGCAAACATCTCATATGTCTTTTTTGCGATTAAGCTTTTAAGAAAACACCCAGAAATTTTGTCACCATAGAGCCCTTTGTTTGACGAGAAAATTTACTTGTCTGTGGCTGCTGCCAGAAGAAATGTGACGCAAAAGCGGTTGGAATCTTCTGCCTGCTGCTAATAGAACCCCTTCATCACAGTGCGGCGAAACTATTGATATTACCCGCAATGTGCCTCGTTATTGCGATATATTCGCCAGCGGAAGTCAGTTTCAATATTTTCAGCAAGCTATGGAACAAGACACATAACCCATGCGACAAATTTGTTTCGGTATGCTAGCCGTCGCAGCAGGAAGATGCCATAGTGGCATGTGGAGACTTTGAGGGAAAGTAGATCCATGGTACCCGAAGGCAATGTCTGACGGACCAGTCTTCGCGATCATCAGAGAAGCTGGCCATCGGCAAGTGCTCCGCTGTTCCTTCTTAGATGTGAACGTCGATACGGCCTGCATTTATGGTCCGTTGCAGGTTAAGGAAACCTGAGCAAGATCCTCCCACAAAGTGCTCCACCCTTTCAACTTTAGCAGAGTTACTGCTGAGGCAGGCAAGTGGAGAGGAGGAAACCACCAATCATAGTCAGCAGAGAGCATTGAAGGAGGAGCATGCCCACCTTTTCATAACTGGCAATAGACTAGCAGAGATAAGGTCCATATTTATAAACAAATGCATATAATTTGCACCAGTGTGTAAAACTTTTGAACAAACATTTTGGTCCAAAACAAAATGTGATATGCATTTAAAAATTTGGTATCTAGACATAAAGATTGCATTAAAAAAATGAAAATTAGAAAGAATATGCAGGAAGACAGGAAGTTAAAGAAAATGTGCCAGAACCGCCTCATTCCTCACTTCAGGAACCACTCACCGGTGACTGGGTTGATCTGGAAGCTCCCGTTGGCGTTCACCAGCGAGTAGCGCAGCGCGGCGTTGCTCCCGGCATCCTTGTCGTGCGCCGAGACGGTGCCTACGCGGCGCCTTTCTCGGCGTCCTCGGGCACGAAGAACTCGAAGGCGGGCTTCTCGAACATGGGGTCGTTGTCGTTGGCATCCAGGACCCTGACCTGGACCGTGGCGGTCGACGAGAGGGCGGGGCTCCCGTTGTCGACGACCTCGACCGCTAGAGTGTGGTGGTCGGCGGTCTCTCGGTCCAGCTGCTCCTTGAGGTAGAGGAAGCCGTTGTTGGGGAAGATGCCAAATTTCGAGGCCTGCTGCTGGCCAGGGCCTTCCAGGAGCTTGAAGGTCAGGCGAGCATTGTTGCCGGTGTCCTTGTCTGTTGCACTGACCTGCAAGGTGCAAAGACGAATGTGACTTCAACGTGATTCCAAGCCGATAAAATGTAATTCTCACGTGAGTCCAGGCGCCCCGTTATTCGCTAAAACGTTGATTCGCTCAAATGTCGCTGTTCGCTAAAACATCAATCGCTCATGTGACATGGACCCGAGCTACAGTTATGGCGCAGCGACATGCAAGCGTGGAATAGTAGTAGTAGTTGTGTTGAAGTGAAATTGGGGGAGGAAATAGAGTCAATCGTGTACGCACACTAGGTGCATTTGTCACTGACTCTGGGGATACTTAGTGAGATCGGTCTATTGACGTCGGCCATCCCCTTTGACCGCAGCGCCATGAGAAGGACCGCTCACCTGGAGGAACTGCGAGTTGGCGGAGAGCGACTCGAGCACGTTGACCTTGTACTGGGGCCTCTCGAACGTCGGCGCGTTGTCGTTCACGTCCTGCACCTCGACGAGCAGCGTCATGTTGGAGGAGAGCGGCGGCGACCCGCCGTCGGTGGCCGTCAGCACCAGCCTGTACTTCTGGCGGACCTCGTAGTCAAGACTCTGCCGAAGCATGAGGCTGCCACTCTTGGCGCCGATGTGGAAGGCGCCGTCTGGGTTCTCGGCCAGGGCGTAGCGTACGGCGCCATTGCGGCCCCCATCGGCGTCCCGCGCGTGCGCCACGTACGTCGGCGTGTCCACCTCTACGTTCTCCGGGATGCTGATCTTGAGGGACGGGCTCTCGAACGACGGCGCGTTGTCGTTAACGTCCCAGATGGTGACGTTCACCTGCGGCAACCCGACGGTTTTGAGACATCGTCAGCCAGAGAAACCTTCGCGTTTGTCCTTCGGAGGCACCGAATCCAAGCTAGCAAAACAAAGCCAGTAATGCTCAGGTAATTTTCACGCAATTAAAAGAAAAACACGATTGAGGTTGCGGGGGTAGCAGTGCTCAGCGCCACAACTTCGCAAGTGAAGTCGCACTATGTGAACCAGGCTTCTCAGCGGACGAATCTCGCTCAGTGCTGAGTAACTTCGTAGCAAAACAGGTGATTCGGTTGACCCACGTGCTCATATATAGGCCAATTTGACGGTCAATATCTAGACAAATCGAACACAGATTACGAAGATTGAACGTCACCTGGTCTTTTATTGAAACGGCAACTTTGGAAATAGGTGGCGGAAGCTGGCGCCCGATTTCAAGAATTAGTCGTATGCATCTATCTGTCGATGCGCAACGATTTTGGCTGTAACGTAACGTCAGAGCAGCGAACTCGGTAACCCTGTAAAGGTTTTCGTTTCGCTCATTAGCGCTAGTTTTCACGTGATTTTGTGATTGATTGAACATTGATCTGAAAATTCAGACGCGAAATCGGGCAGCGAAGCAAAACTATATTTAAAAAAAGTTATAAAGAAACCTCCACTCGCTCTGGTATTCTCTTAATAATAGAGACCGTTTCCCTCCTACGCTACGCATTGAGCAACGAAGGCGCCGATAGCGAGCACATGAAGCTAGCCTCGAGGGCAGAGCTCCGGATCTCCTATTGGGCTCTGAAGAGCGCTTCAACGAAAACTCGCTAATGTCTTACTCCTAATGGTGTTTAAAAGTGGCCCACACCGCTTTGAAAGCAAGTTTGGAACGAAATGTTTTAGAAAACTTAGTTCATGCTTAAAGTTACCTACACATCTCAGGGGAAAAAAACGAAAGCACCATTGAAGTATGCTTTATGAACGACATTACAGTACAATTGCAACATAAACGATATGTGATATTTTTATATGAATACTAAATAGGACGAAATACCATCAATAATCGTTTCAAGCGTTAGGGATTTTTTTAGACAGTGAAGTTCGTTAGTAAATTTCAATTTACTTTACAGATGAGGCAAATTATTGAACAACACCGATGAGATCTGAACTCATGGAACCAAGGAAAATCATGTCAAAGCAATTACGTCTGTCCTTTGCCAGAGAAAGAGAGAGCGAGAGAGAGATGTGAATTTAACATACATAGCAGGGCGGGACTTACCTACATGTCAGAGCTGCGTAACACACAGTAACATTTTCAGGGTGTTTCTGAACGTTTTTCAAATGCAAAAAGAAATAGAATTGTATAAATTATTTAATGAATTAAGAGCAATGAAAGAAACTTTTGAAAAAGGTGTCTCCAAGTGAAACATTCACATACTCAAATTTCATGAGTGCAGGTTTCAGGAGAAACATCTAAGCCTAAAAAAATCTGTTCCTTCTTTTTTTTTAACGCACACGAGGAAAGAAAATGAAAGACCTTTACAATTTTCTGTAGCGCCGAATTATAGCGCAGCCCTTGAGGAGGAGGAGGCGGGGAGGCTAGGGAGGGAAGGTATGCCCTCTTCCTTACCCGCTAAATTTAGCGGGGAAATTTTTCCGCTAAATTTAACGGAAAAATTTTACCCTCTTGACGTCACACGTGACGTCACGTGCGACGTCGCATGTACGTCACACGTGACGTCACGAGGGTAAATTAAGCGGCAATATTTTTCCGCCATATTTAGCGGAAAAATTTCCCCGCTAAATGTAGCGGGAATATTGGCAATGTTAGATGCAAGTGACGTCACACGTCACGTCATAGTCAGGTGTTTCCCATAATGACGTCACACGTGACGTCACGAAGGTAACGTCGTGACGCTAACCTCATGACCTCGTAGGGTAACCTCGTAACCCTCGTGAGGGTAACCCTCGTAACCCTCACGAGGGTAACCCTCGGTCGTCACACATGACGTCACGTGTGACGTCATTATGGGAAACGTCCCACAGTGCAACGCGTGTTACGCCGCCGCCGACGGCGACGCCGCCGCTCAAGCAGGAAACGGGCGCCTAAGAGCTGCACTCTAAAATGGTAAAAACCGCCTGGTTTAAGCTCCTACTCAGACATGGCAAAATAAAAAGCAAAAAATTAAAAGCTTCTGTGAGGTGAACACCCAAACAAAGTGCGTATCTGAGCATGTCTGGTACCACCTGGAAGTACCAGCGTCAACCAGACGAGTTTTGTTGTTGTTGTTGTTGTTGTTTTCATTTTCCTCTTTTGCACAGAAAAAGACGATATTTTAGGTTTGAATTTGCTCCATGACAAAGTAAATCGGAGACTGCAAAAAATATTATGACGGACAAATACACACACCGTCTGGTTCGCTGATTTTATTTTTTCCAGTCTCAAGTCTGTTTATTCTTTGTTTGCCTCTTTTTTTGGTTATAAAGTTAGTTCACCAGCTCGCCTGCATATTTTCACTTTTTTCATTAAATTCGCTTTTTTAAACCCACACTCACGAAATTTGAGTTTGCAAATGCACTTCGCTATGGAAGGCTTTGTGGAAAGTTCCAATGCACTCCATTCGCTGGTGCATGTATACTAATACTTTTTTTACGACCAAATAGCACTCAGAAACAGCCCGAGAGAAGAAAACAAGAGTGCAAGGAAGGAGCTCGAGCACCGCGCGCACAAGTTAACGGAATAACATATCTGTAATTCAATAGAGAGTTTTAGTAGACCGTTCCGATACCTCCGATAGCCCCGATAATGATACTATGCATGCACAAGGGAAGCGGTGGCGGAGTATCGGGTATCGTTATCGGAGTCATGGGAACGATCTACTAAAACTCTCTAATGAACCCTACATCTCTCTCTCCCTCTCGCCATCTACAAAAAAAGGAAAAAGAAAGAGCAGAGTCTACAACGTTGGATGTTACGAACTTGAGTGTGTCCGTAGGATGGCGGGTGGCCACTGGTTGCCTGGACGTTGAGCAGCAGAAAAGGATGGAGCTCGTGGTCTAGTGGTCGCTGCACCGTGATGCTTCCCATGAGGGCGTGGATGGAGAAGTACCCTTCGGGATCTCCAGAGTAGATGGAGTACCGTAGACCGTTGGCTCCTGCACCGTGCCACGCGCACCATCAGTGTCGCATACTCGAAGACACAGAAGGGCTTTTGCCAATGTAGCAAAAGCCCTTCTGTGTCTAAATAGCAAGTAATGATCTCGAACAGTTATGTGCTGAGTCAGGCACGTAACCAGGATTTTGTTTCGCGAGGGGGGGGGGGGGTGGAGCGCCCATGACAAAATGCTGTATGAGGGGGAGGGGAGACGAGGTCCCGGCAAAATGGATGGTTTAGGGGGGTCCCGGGCCCCATGGGCCGCCCCCTGGCTACGTGCCTGTGCTGAGTAAACTGCAGACCCTTCGAGGTGCCTTGTTTTATGTCTAGGATAATTTCACCAACGTAGAAGTTTGAACCAGTTGGTATTTTATGATTAAAAATTAAAAACAGCGTGAAAACATTGCAAAGCGCCTTGTTCGTCTACCTTCTCGTTCTTGTCCGTGTCTTTGCGCTGTTTTTAATTTTTAATAATTTCACCAGTCACTCTATTTGTAGGGCCGACAGGCTCTCCTACAAGATAGCCCAGGCTTGTGCTACCTCGCTGAATTAAGACACAGCGCCCAGATTGAGGACAGGTCAGTCTGTGGGTCCATGTGCTCGCTGAGTGAGGGAAGCTTTTGTGGCTTCGCAAGCAACACAAGATGCGTGCAGTGCTAGGTGCACAACGCACAGCATTGGCAAAATTCTCTCTTAAAGAGCCCCTGAAAAGAAGAAAAAAGTTTCAAACAGTCGGTTTTGGACACGCGTGTCACAAAATTAATTTTACGGGGAAGAAAAAAATTAACACCAATATTGACGGCGCGAGACGCGATTTGGTGGGTAGTCAGCTCTTTCCAATTTCTTTCTCTCTCGGCACTTCAAACGCCGGGAGGAGAGGTAGATCGGCTTCGCCTTCACGTTGAGGTGGAAAGACCGAATGACCATCTCTTTGAGCGAATGACCATTGCGTGACGTCATGGACTTTGCACGCAGAATTTCAAATAAATCTCTCACCGTCAGTATTGCACTCTAAACTTTGTTTGCCCGTAAAATTCCTTTTTACACGGGTATCCCAACCAAAATGTTTAAAAAATGTTTTTTTTTCTTTTTAGGAGCCTTTTAAGGGACACTGACCCCTCCCCCCAAAAAAATGTTTTTATCTTTTGCCAGGCGAGCTATTATCGTGTCAGAAGACTGCCCAATCAATATTTTGCTACAGCGTGACATATATTTTTAACAAAGTAATAAAACGCTCCTGCTCGAAACCGAAACCCAAACTGGATTGGGGAGGGGAAAATATATAGAGAAAGTTACCAAACTGTGCAACATGCAATATCCTTTTTTTTTTTTTTTAATCATCGTTTTTGCAAACGTTTACATGCCACGAAAATGGGTATCCTATTTTCGTCTATTTTTAGCATGAAGTGAGTGCCTTCAATGACCAACGACTTTGATTATCATTGATGGTTGTGTCTAAACCATACAAAAAGGCACGTGACAACGGAGAAGAGAGTGAGCGCGACTCAAACCGGTTAGTTCTCGATCGTCTGTTTTCGGGCTGAAAGAAAACTAATTTCGGGCCGCAATTTGTGTTCTGAGTAGTTCGGCTCTCATATGTTCTGCACAAATAAAAACCACGGAGAGCATAAATACCCTGCCAGTGTCCCTTTAAACGTGCTGTTTAAGAACAAGTCCGCGTTCATAGACCGCATGCGCAGAAACCGGCTTCGCGTTCAGCATCTGCACAAGCGCCCTGCGCGAATACACCAGCTCCGTTGCAACGGCCTATCGTCGCAGCCGTGCGTTGGTGCGCATCACCTTTGGCCAAGTGCCCGCGCCCACGTCTTCCAGACCGCGACGCATAAGGCTCGATAGTACCCTAGAATTGCGGCGGCAACCAGGGCTCACCTCGGTCGCTGCTCTTGGCGACGACGGTGCCGATGACGGTGCGTGCCGTGGCGTCTTCTCTGACCTGGAAGCCGTACCGGGCTTGCTGGAAGATGGGCGGCTGCTGCTGAGGACCCAGCACGCTGATGTAGACGTGCGCATCGCTCTGCGAGGTCAGGCCAGCGCCGTCCTCGGCCGCGATGGTCAGGTGGTGCAGCGGCGTGTCTTTGGTCAGGCGGCCAACCACGAAGAGCTCGCCTGCAGGCAGGAGGACAAGCCATTATGGTTCTTCTCTAAGAAATTAAAACAGTCAGGTTCGTTATTGCGGGATGTTCGTTGATGAACGCCAGGTGGGCAGTCGTAAGACTATAGCTCCCTGATGTAGAGACAATGATGAACCAAGCTGAACCTGCATTACTTCAATACAGTTTATTTTATTTGTATATTAAAATTTTAGTTTCTAGTAAATGAAGTAAAAAAAATGCTTGCAATGCAGTTGTAACTGCTTTTCACTGTCAGTCGAGCATCTCAACGCTCGAGGAGAGTGAAGCGGAGGGTGTGAGAAAAGGTCAAATTTAAGCAGCCCTTCAATTTGTTACAACGCTCTTCTGCAATTTAAATTTTAGTACAGACAGTCTGGGTGGCTCAAGCTGCCAACCAAATCGAAGGGTACAGCTGGATGCATCCATCCGTGTAACGCGCAGGTCAACGAGTCCACAATGCATTGTGAGGCTGTTTTCTTTCCTTTTTACTATTTGTTCTCCGCCAACCGACCTTAGCATGCACGTACATCATGCACCCACTGTCATTGTAAGACCTACCGGTTCTACGAACAAAAGAAAGTATCTTCGCTCTTGATAACCTTCTCGTTGGACGAGGAAAAAAGACGCGCGAAAATTCGTCGTTGGATGTTTGGACAGTGTGAAATTTGTCTTCCATATTTTTTTTGGCTGACACTATTACACGTTGTATATATAAGGAAGAGTGGAGTACGCCATGTATCCCGCAGTATTGATACGTGGTCGCACGCCGGTACGATGCCCATCCAGATCAACACCACCTAGAATAATCAGAACCTGCGCACTAGACTTGTGACGTCATCACATTGAGATCGAGCGAACAAACAGATTAAACACGATAGCTAAGAAAGCGTTCGGTTGGGCCTCGCGTCCAATCAACGCACTGAAGGACGCTCGGCACCTGGCTCGGGTCCAATCGCGGAGTTGGCGTGACATACGACTGGGATGACGTCCCACGAAGAAAGAGGTGGGTGTTCGCGAGCTTCGGTTATTCTAGGTGACGTTGTCTACATCGAAACAGGCAGGGGTGCACACCGGGCCCAGAACCCCTGGCTTCAGCAGCGCGGTGACAGCACGTCGTCTGGTTCTTTGCGCAGAAGTCGCGGTGACGTCAGAACGATGCCGAGATCTCATCGGCTCTGGCTGATAGTGGGTAGACCTTAAAGGAAGCTGCCTTAAGGCCTACCCATTATCCTTTCCATCGGAACCAATCAGAGCTCGGCGTTCTGACGTCACCACAACCCGTGCAAAAGAAGCAGACGAACTCGCGCTCTGGTCACGAATATCAGAAGTAAAAAATAAAAGAACAGGAAGAAACAAGAACCGTTTGCGCCACCCAATCTGTTGCTGGAGAGTCGCGACGACGTCACGATGGCATGATATCATGACGGAGATAAGGTCTTAGCGCAGCCGAACGCTACGATCCGGGGGAGCGAATCAAAGAAGCGCCAGAAGTGCATGGTCAGGGCCCTCGTTTTCTCACCGGTGCCCGAGTCCACCCTGAAGAGTCCTCTGGCGTTGCCGCTAACGATGCGGTACTTGACGTGGCCGAAGACGCCCGAGTCCATGTCGCTGGCCACCACGACGACGACGGGCGTAGACACCGTGTCGTACTCCCGCAGGCTCACGTTGTACTCGCGCGGGTAGAACACGGGCCGGTTGTCGTTCACGTCCACCACGTACACCTTCACCATGGCCATCGTGCTCAGGCCTCCTGCGAGGGACGGAACGCTGCCGGGTCAGTCTCCGGGAGCGTAACACCCTTAAAGCCGAAGTCACACCGTACTAGTACGTCATACAAAAGACAGTCTGTCATGGGGTCCTTTAATGACGTCATACAAAAACTGTCTGCAGAGATGTTCTAATGAAGAGCTTCAAAGGAGCGTGTCCGCAGACGAAAGGCCCTTCCTTTCGTATGACGTACGAAAAGTCTGACTGTGAACATCGACTCGCCCCTAACGAAAACATTTATTTTTAAGTGCCAGGATAGAACAGATTTGTCACCGAGCGAACTCCCCGATAAATGAACGTTTTTAACCTAATATTTGTACCAAGAAGGAACAACCACCGAAAAAGCAACATTATTAACGCGATACTCTGCCACAAAACGAACTTCACCAAAAACTATTTTAGGCCAAACTGTGTTAGCAAATAAAATACCCCGAAAAAGGAACATTATTAGCGCAGTTTCTGTCACAAAATAAAATATCCCCGAAAAACAAACATTTTTAGCGCTATATTGGCCACGAAACAAAACTTTCACCACAAAATATTTTAGCACGAAATATTTACAAAATGAAATACCCTCATAAACCAAACATTAGTGCAATATGTGATACAAAACGAACTTACACCAAAAAACAGCTTAGCCCAAAATTTGTTAGAAAATAAGATACCACCAAAAAACAAACGTTATTAAGCAATATTTGCCGAAAAAAAAATCTTCCACTAAAAAAACATATTTTAGCCGAAACTTCGCCACAAAATGAAATACCCCGATAAACAAACATTATTAGCGCAATATCTGCCACAAAACGAGCTTCCACCTAAAAATATTTAGCCCAACATTAGCAAAAAAAAAAATTAACTGCTCCCAAAAAACGCATCATTCGTTGCCAGCTATTAACATGTTTTGGGGAAGGGACTCCCCCAATACAAACGTTTTAGCGCACTATTTTCACGAAATGAACTTCCGCCTATAAACCAAAATTTCAAAAGCAAGATGTGCCATAAAAAAAATTGCGGTGGCTTAGCTCGGCTATGCCAGGATATACGTAGCGTGAGCTTATGCGCACA
Source organism: Ixodes ricinus (assembly GCA_037355805.1). Taxonomy (NCBI): domain Eukaryota; kingdom Metazoa; phylum Arthropoda; class Arachnida; order Ixodida; family Ixodidae; genus Ixodes; species Ixodes ricinus. The sequence goes on along the minus strand of JAZHYW010012713.1, from coordinate 6,687 downwards.
AAATGAGAGTCGCTATCAAGCGGCTCCGGTGCAGCGTCAGACTTGGCTACTGCGCAACGGAGGCGCACAGCTGGGCACGCGGCGGCGCCAGTGCGTCTGCCGCGGCTATGATGTCACTCCTCTGGAATGCGCAGACCGGCGAGGCGGAGCGCGCGGCGGCGGCTTCGCGTGGCTCTCAAAATGAGCCGTGCTCATTATGCGAGCCGTGCTCATTATGCAAAGCGCGCGGCGGCGGCGGAGGAGCCACCGCCGCCGCGCGTGGCTCGCGCGTGGCGCGTGGCCGCGCGGCTTTCATAATGAGCACGGCTCATTATGAGAGCCACGCGAAACTGCTCAACCTCGGCCAGTGTAGCTAACGCTACAAAAACTACCCCGGAAAACAGAAGGAACTTTTTTGCGCACTGTTTGTTACAAAATAAATTTTCCCCACAAAACAAAAATGGGTCAGCGTAATTCATTGCCCCAAGACGAACTTCACAACAAAAATATTTTTGAGCAATATTTGTCACAAAATAAACTATCCCCAAGAAAACAACGGTTAGCGCAATATTTGTCACAAAATAAACTTCCACCGAAAAACAAAAGCAAAAATGTAGCGCAATATTTGTCGGAAACTAAACTACACCTGGAAAAGAAAAGAAAAATGCTTGCGCAATATATCTCACCAAATTAAATTCCCTAAAAAAAACATTTTTAACATATTTATTGTCTTAAAACAAATTTCCACCAAAAACATTACTTTTAGCGCTGTAATAAAATGAACTGCCCGGAAACGTTGTTACTAAAATATTTGTAAAAGAAAAAATAGCTTTCGCCGAAACATGGAAGAAAAAAAAAGGAAAAAAACTACATATACCGGAGTATTTTTCTACCACAGACTTCACCCCCTCACACACACACACACACACACAAACATTTCAAAACTGTATCTGTAAAAAAACAATGCTTCCCCGAGGTACAGACATTTTAGCAAATATTTGTCGCAAAATCAACTTCCGCCGAAGAACAAAAGCTATTAAGGCAATATTTGTCACAATAAAGTTCACCATAAAAACAAAAACATTTTAGAGCAATATTTACACTGCGAGACTTATTATCAGCGTTCCGAAATATGCACCTACTTAGGAGACGACGTCTCCAAATACAAGCATTCTCGAAGTTACTCCTGCATAAATATGTCTTGCGACGCACATACTATTTGTGCGCGTGTGCGTGTTTGAGGGGGGGGGGTATGTTTTACAACATACATGGCCTACAAAAAGAAATGTTTGGAGAGCTGAGTGTTTAGCTCTGGCGCCTTTTTGAGCCAAGAAAAAAAAACACATTTATCTTGCACGTATGTTATTCGTTTCGCTGGCGTGAGTCTTTCCAGCATATTCGTTTCACACCATCAAACCCCTCGAAACTCACCGGAAAAAATAGAGGTACTGACCCCAAATTACAACATCTGACGTCACGGTTTCAGCATTGCCAATAGACCAACCCAGATCAAATTTGACAGTTAAGAGAGAGAGAGAGATATAGAGAGAGAGGAGGAGAATACTATGTACATGATTCGTTTTTTTTTTTTCAGAGATTGGCTGGCGGTGTAAAAACACGGATGATTACACCTAGTCGCACTTACCCGGGTGTTCGCACAGCCAGCCTCGAGCTTATTGCACGAGTTGTACTTTAGCACACCACCACGCCTCTCTGCGCTCCCAATCTCTCTGAAATTTACTGACTTAACTGGCTCTTTGATGACGCCCAGCAAGTTTCTAATTGGAAACGCACGGGTACTTTCACTAATCTAAAAGTTAATTAACGAATTTTAGTCAATTGTCCTATACGTCGCAACGATCCGCCTTCAATGCCTCCCCCCCCCCCCCCCCCCCTGGCAGTATAACTAACCTTCACACACCGCATTAGCGTAGCTTTTCCGGATTTCTTAAAACAAATCGGTGAAACCAAGGAAAACGAAAACCTGCATGACATAATTTATTACTTTGTACACCATTATACCACTAAATGAATGTATCAGACTTTTTTAGACATATCATGACGCATGCGCGGAGTGCACTCGATTAGTCTAACCACCGGCAGTGTTGCCAGATTGGGCTATATATAGCCAAGTTGGGCTACACTTTTTTCTAGTTGGCGTCAAAATTTCGTGGTTGGCTATGTGGCTATTTTGGGCTATTTATAAGAATGCGGCGAACTTTTGTCGAACCTCAGGTTCGATGCGCGAACTTTGAGGTTCGGCTAGTTCATTTTCGAACTTTTAATCAGTTTCGAAAAAAATTGCTTCCATTTTGGCTAGTCGAGAGGAGAGATGCAGGAGAACGGCTTCAAACTTCTACAAACTTAGGGGTTCTTCACAATGCGCAGTGAAGCAATGCTTGCAGAGTTCAAGCGGTATCCCTACAGCGCAGTGGAGCAAACCAAAGAGATTGCACTATTACCACAGGTCCGGACGTAGACTGAACTCTCCAAATGCTGCTTTAGTGCCCATTGTGAGAATAGTTAGGCACCCAAGTTTGTAAAAAATAAGCAGTCCCTAGCTTCACCGCTAAACACATGACTACCTTCCAGTCGTTGCCCACCCGAGAAAGGACAATACAATCAGAAATAACATGAACATGAATGGGTGACACTAATATTCTTCACAAAGAAAAAGAGACGGGTGGGATATTGGTAAAGACCTGAGATATTGGGGTCTGGTTTGAAGCACCCAGTGTTCCGACTGTTCTGCTTCTGTTTTTTGTTCTTTTCTGTATGATCATATCTCCCGGGCTCACAACGAAGCTGTCTTTCGTGTGTTTTGTACTTCTGAAAACCGGAGGAAGGTCCAGTTTTTTACAAATTTTCATCCTTCCGAAACTTTTTTTTTGAAAACCTCTGACAAGTAACATAATGTACACAAAAGTTGGTGCATCTGAGGGTTGAAACAGCATGAGTGTGGAAATCGTGAATATAAGGCTTAAAAATCAATGTTTTTAATCTTGGCTATTTTGGGCTATATTTTTATGGCTTTGGCTATATTTGGGCTCATATCTCCCAGTCGCTTGGCGGTTTTGGTGGGACCATCTGGCAACACTGCTACCCGGCCACAGTGGACAGGTAAGAGAGGAATGCGGAGTCGAAAGACGTACCCCTGTCGGTCGCGGAGATGGGAATCTCGAAGGAGTTCCTCTCCTCGTGGTCCAGCGGCGACGAGAGGCACAGTTCCCCGCTGGTCGGATGCACGGAGAAGTGCTGCAGGAACTGGCTGCTCGGCCCACCGCCCAGCGTGAAGTTCACCATGGCGTTTACGCCGCAGTCCGGGTCCGTGGCCGAGACCTGCACGGAAAAGTATGTTGTCAGCGCCGGACGAGGCTACACACCTAGCACATGGAGTCAAACAGAAACACGGACGAGCTCGAGCCGTATAATAATACGGCCAAAATATTCACCAACAACAAGCATCCCCGAGGCCAGGCCGTTACGATGGCGCTACATTCGGAGTTGCGCGTGGGCACAATCGATGAGGGCACAGCCATCTTGAATGTCGTCGCTTCCGGGGCCCTATGCCACACGGCGGAACCAAGCGGGACCGATTAGGACCGGGAAAAAGTCGTCTGCTCCGATTGGTCAGCGCCGCGCCGCTGACCAATCGCAGCAGACGACTTTTTCCCGGTCCTAATCGGTCCCGCTTGGTTCCGCCGTGTAGTATAGGACCCCTGGTACGCGCTAAACCAGGGGTCTCAAACACGTGACCCGCGGGCCGCATGCGGCCCACGACTCTCTGGGACGCGGCCCGCAGACATTCCGCGGCTGCGAGTCCCCTTTCTTATGCAAGCCTCGAGCGCAACTAAGACCATAAATAGTAGGTTTATATTGTCCATTCTTTTCCGCTCGAAAAGGAGCTCTGCTCACATGAGGCTTTCACAGATTTTCCACTATTGTTTTCTTTTGAACTGGGTATTGCTTCGTCTAAATACCTGCTTCTCAGACCTTGCTTATGTAAATCAAGCGGAACGGCAATGCAACCTGCTACACGGACCATTTGCTGTCTTACCCAAGCATCAAGGAGAATGCAGGATTGGTGTTCCACGCGCCACACGCGCACGCCTTTCCTGCATAAAAGATTCGAAGTAAATAACCAAAAGAAAGCATTGACGAACGCGCGTGCAAGATGCCATTTGTTTTATGTTTTGCTTTAAAAAATTTACTGCTGCTGAGGCCAGCACTTGTGCGGCGCGTGGAACACCAATCCCTGCATTCTCCTTGATGCTTGGTAAGACAGCAATAGGTCTATTGCGATATATTTGCTCAAGGAGGCAGCTCAATCGGCTGCACGAACTCTCGCTCAGCGGGAGCAACTGCTCAAAGATGAAGCTAAGAGCTCGGGCTTCTAGCTGCCACACAATACCTTTACAGTTCCAGCATTTTCGTATAAGGCTGCTATAAAAGTCGCTAAGAAACTGCCGTATGAAGAATTCTTTTTTATGCCTGTTGAGCCCATGCGACATGGCAAGAAGGGTGAACATGCTATCGTTTTATTCAAGACTTCCAGTACGTTGGTATTTAAAATTTAATAACATCAGGGTGTGGTGCAAAGCGGTCAGCTCACAAAAAGCACAAGGTCCTTCTCTAGGAAATCATAGGTCGCTGGGAGGGTCAGCGGTGATTTGCAACATGACATCCAATGCTGCTTATTGGTCTGTTTTTTTGTCCCAATAATTGCACCTCCCCCCCCCGCCCCCTTTGGCCCTCGGCCTTTTTAGGGTGGCCTATCTAGCCCCTACACTTGAATGAGTTTGAGACCACTGCGCTAAACCATCATTTTGATCTCTTTACGTCGCTGGAAGGTGGTCAGCGAAGAACGCGTGGTTGATTGTCACGCGTTCTTCTTTTGCCTACATATGCACATATATATATATATATATATATATATATATATACATATATATATATATATATATTTCTGTTTTATGTTAAGGTTGAAACACTTTATTATTTTTTTCGTCCCGCGTCTAGATACAGAATCCTCGTGATTGAGACCGAAAGGAAACGAATAACGTCTATGCACCTTTTCCGAAAAATCGCCTTCTGCACGCTGCCATTTTTTTTTCTGCTGGGCTGTGGAACGCCTTTTGAGAATGCTGTGCGGTATGTCAGACACAGCGCATGCGTCCTCCGCTATGTGACTCCCGGCATTTTTCGCCCGAGTGATAAGCGCTGGAAAGGTCTAGCATGCGGAGCGCAAGATCGCCCGCTTCTTTTGCAGGGGTTGTGGTGACATCAGAACGTCGCGAGCACTGATTGGCTCGATTGGAAGGATAGTGGGTAGATCTCGAGGCAGCTAGCATTGGGGTCTATACCCACTATCCTTCAATCAGAGCTTCGGCGTTCTCACGACACCGGAACCCCTCCGCGGAAGCAGACGAACTTGCGCTCAGCATACAGACTTTCTTTGTCAGTCGTAGAACTCCCAGTGTCGAATTTTCTGCGTAACTTACGGGGGAACAGCGCCGATTGGACAGGAGTGCCGCGTCAGCGTTCGGTCTTTGCTCGTGTCTCGTAAGGATTGAACGTGAGCCTGTCCTGTCCGATGTACGGGCACCACTCGTGTTCACAGAGGCCTTATTATCTGACAAGCGTTACGCCATTTCCAACCCGGAAGCCGAGAGAATCAACCGGGACAGAGAAGGAAAGCCGCACGGCGAGCGAGTGTTTCGAAATTCGTCATTCGCGCACCAGAACGCGACGAAGAGCGTTCCAGTCCATAGCCTCCTTTATACTGACAAAGCCTGGCAGAGGGCCACGTGAAGCGGCCGCCGAAATGGACAAGGTGGAGCGCCAGAGAACGGATGAGAAGAGACCACTTGATTGGCGCCCCGCTGCGGCGAGACGCCGAAACACACTTCTCCCGAGCGAACAAGTGGGTTTCGGGTCCTCGTCGCTGCAAAAGCTGTGCGTTCACGTCCAGGTTCCCCGAGAAATGGCTCTTTGATGCTCTCTGCTACCAGATCCTCGCACTGCACATCTGCGACCGTTCACTGTATGGCTCCGTCGTCGAACTGCCAGGCTTTGGGAGTATCGAGAAGGCTACGCCCAATCAGAGGGCAACAATGACAACGCGTAGAAAACGCGCAATGACGAGAGCAGCCAAACACGCGCCGTCATTGCTTAAGGTCGGAGGGAAAGAAAAGCACGTGGATGTGCTTGGGAGTAAACAAGCTCGCGACGTGTGGCCGCAGAGGGCGCTCCGAGCCATCGAGCTCTCTAGACGTAGCACGTGATCCTCTCTCCGCCCGTCACTGCGCACACACTCTAAGGTCACGTGACACTCGCACGGCCTTTGATTGGCTCCGGTGACTCGTTGCATCCGCTGCGGTCAGTCGAAAAGTGAAACGGAGCATAATTTGTTTCTGAGTGGGACCCACAAAGCTCAAACAAGGTATCCCCCCCCCCCCCCCCCGCCATTTTCGGGTCCTCACCACTTATCACCAAATTGGTGGCTACTGGGGCTCTAAGCTCGTCAAACACTGAGTTGGGACCGAAGTTCACGGAGCGCACCATTTGGACGATCACGACGGTGACTTCGCGCTTTTGTCGACGGCGACCAATCGGCGCGGAACTTTCGCCTCTAACTTTGTGTTTGACGAGGTTAGGGCCCTGGACCTGCATCATACCGTTGACTTGAAAAGATGAAGAGATAACTTT
>JAZHYW010012711.1:0-49550 GCA_037355805.1 Ixodes ricinus | reverse complement strand
AGGTTGAAAATAGTTTTTCTTTTTTTGTTGTTGTTAATTTTTTTATCTTTTTCTACCAGTTTATATTAAGCCTGCCCTAAGTGAGATGTGTTCGCCTGATCATCAACGCAAACTGTGGTTTGACCAGACGTTGAACCACCAATTAACCTATATTAAAGGATTTAATTGAGAAAAAGGGTGTTGACATGGATGCAATTGCACCGGCAAAGGTAAGGCATAGTTGCAAGTTTTGTTTTCCTTTAACCTTACTCAGAAATAGTTATCTTGCGCAGCATAGTTTTCTGCTTGATATTGTTTAATATTGCTGCATATTGTATTTTTATTGCTTAGGAGGGGTGACGTTTACATTTTTTTACATTGTAATACTTTTTTGTGTGTATTTTGGAAGCGCCTTCTGCAGGGGATCCTGGTCCACTGTCAAGCTGCTGGAGCAGCTCTTTAAATATTCGAAACAAAGATATATAATTGATTTACGTAAATCGGATAAAATGGCTAATTTTGGTTAATTTCCTAGTCAGTTAGTAAAAATAAAAATAAAGTATTATTAATTAGAGACTTGCTGATGCGGCAGTGAAAATCACAAAATCACTAAACTTTTTAGAAAGTAGTTAAGATCCCGTGGGAAGCGCGCCGATCACGCTAAGTTTAATCGCCTCGTGCAACAGGTCAAGGCTTGCGGTGCAGAAGCCGGGCTGATTATTTGATCGGCGCGGCGTTTTCCTCGTCACCTGAGACTCTTTGGACACGTGCACATAGCAGACGACGGACGCCCTACTTCATTACGAGTTGGGGAGGAGAGCCCATGAAGCTATCGCTGTAAAACAAGACTATGTGCGTGACATGAATGTGTTGTTTTGTCCTAGCTCACACGGGGTATCGAATGCGAACAGAGGAGGACCTTCGTTCGCCCCGATCATCGCCAACAGCTCCACGGGACAACGCGTCCCATTCCAAGTCTGTCATCTCGCGCTCACGACGGCACGTAGAGCCCACGGATGGACGGCGAGCGGATCGTCTTCCGAATCAAGCGCCTACGTCTCTCTCAGCGAATGGCACGACAGTCCTTTGGATGCAGGCGGCAAGAAAACCTGTCGATCTGAAAGAAAGGAGAAGAAAGAAAAAAGCAATAATCAAAGAACAGATCCATCCGGCTCAGCTGTCAGCCCTATCCTGAACGGTGCGTTCATCACTCCATGTTGTTCGAGACGAGAAATATACCGCTCGTAGCAGCAAACAACAAGCACTGCTCACAAACACGTCATGTTTATATCGGGCGTTCTGAGCGACGATTTTTAAACGAAATCGTCAAATTTAAGGTATTAAAGAAAAAGAAATTCTCCGGGACCAAGTGCCAGCCACGGCAAACGTCAGGGATCACAGTAGGAACAACAAAAAACTAACTGGGTAATTAACTACAATATTTAATTACCATTTAATTAGTGAAAATAAACAAATTATTGCAGTTATGAACTTTCCGAGCATCATCCAAATCTAACTGAATTAACTCATTTTGTGAGCATAAATTATATATAATGCTTTAAGAAAACGCTCAATTGCATTAATTCAATTAAATTGTGAAATGATGAGATCGTGCAGCCGCTATCCATCGTTTCCGGCGTGAAGCTTCCATGATTGGGTTCTGAGTGCCGCTAATTGACGCAGTATCCTGTGGACTCGTTCCAGTAATACCTGACAGCTGATGAGTACAAAATGCGTAGCTCATTGACGCGAGTGCATACTGGGTAAATATCAAATGTTAATGATGATGGTTTGCGTTAGTTTATCAACACAACAAAGTTACAAATGTCCAGAACAGCCAACATCTTCCTTAGGCCATTCTTTCATTACCATTCTATCAGTGTTGTGTGTACGATGCGTGCCTCATTAAATTTCACATGTTATGTGATTATAATCTGTAATTGTTCGGTGGTTTGCGTGAAGGTAATGCTAGGCCAGAGCCGCATAGAGCTGGGAGCGCGGAGGTAGATTCTGTCCAGGCGGTGTCCACTGCTCCGTCACAGCAGTGCTCAGTGGCTGTTGTCCGGCAACGTATTCGATGGAACTGACTTCGGCATCGGTGCCCTGGTTCAACGGGCCATCCTACACCTGGTTCCTTGAGGAACGAGAACTAATTCTTCCGGTGCCCATCCGTCCAGGCCCAGCACGCTTTAGAGTCTTCAACGGTACCTACCGAAGGTTTCCCGCACTCTGACGAAGTCGCCTTGCTTGAATTTCGGCAGCTTTTGCACCACGTTTTTCCATTTGCTCTGCTTAAACTTGACCGAGCATTTCCGGTTTCTTGGCCGTTGAAGCGAAGTCTTGGATGGCGTCGCATATATTTAACCTTTGCCGACCGTAGTCGTGCCGTGTAGTACATTCCGTAAACGCCCAGATAGCCGGTAACTGCACCGAGGGCGATTCTCGAGATTAGCAAGTTGGATGAAGTACACGATGGAACTTCAATCAACATTTGCTTGCGGATAGTATACTAGCAATTCCTTTTCGAAGAAATTCGAACCCTTTGATGGTCGGCGGCCCATAACTTCTGCCGATCGGTGGTTTTGCCTACGGCTTGTAAAAGTTTGCATTAGCCATTTCGGAGTGACAACTACAGCGTAGGTCCACCCATGGCCACTTCTATTATATTTCTCGACGGATATTACCAAGGTAGTGGAGGTATATGGCAGACTTGTCTGCTTCTGAAAATGTAGCTTTTGACTTCTAACTCTTGTTGACAGACCATGCCGTTTTCTGAGTTTTTGTCCGCATATACACGGTGTGGGTTATGTGCGTAGCGGCCCACGGCGTCAGAGCTTCATGTATGACCATTTTCTTCTTTTTCCTGTAGCATACGTTTGTCACCAATTAACAGCCTCTAACGTAGTGGGAACAGTTTAAAATCCAGCGATTATCTGCGGCGAGCAGTAGAGTAGCATCTGCTGCGGTTGTTTTTGTTAAACGTTGGCGTGTGATAACAATGGAGAATTGAGTCTCTCATCTTTTTCTTGACGAAAAATATAACGACAGGCGAATACCAAATTGTCTCGGAGACTTGATTCTGAAGAGACAGGAGGTTTAAAGGTATTGCACGGATAGAAGTCGTTGAATTTGGCAATGATCTTTTAGCAACTAGCTTTTGGAAAAAGTTGTTCCCAAACTTATTAGCAACTGCAGAAGTAGCAGCCTGACAATACGGAGCTTCCCAATATTGATACGGACCGTGCCATGAACAGCGCCGAGTCTCTAGCAACGAAATCTTGGTCACGTAGACCATGAGTCCTTACAGTTACCTTCAGGCCAGAAAATCCGACAGATTCTCCCCGCGTAGCCTTTTCAACACGACGTCGCACCTTACCTGTCATCTTGCGGTAGTCTTCCTCAACAGGGAAACTGCGCGTATCCATAGCCATGAATGGGAACGTTTCGCCGATGAGCACCTTCCGTACTTCGCGCACGTCTGTGGTCGTCGTTGATGCAGAACGGCGACGACGCATTCGCCGACTCGATTCAACACTGGATTCGACCCAAAATACCGGGCTTCGAAGGGCCAATCTTGCGGCGACAACGTTTGCTGCCGCCGGGGCAGTTCTGGGGTTTCTGCGGCAAATCCTGCTGAAAGTATTCGCATTCTTCTTCAGTGCCGAGCGCCGCACAGAGCGTCACTATCAACCAGGAATCTCCCGTTGAATTCGTTCAATATTCCTGCCAATGTGATCGCTCCCTGGAAGGAGAGCCTTCGAAGAAGTTGCGTTCCGGATCTGACGAGAAGTAGCTACCGATGCCGTCGATACCGCGGTCACAGGAAGAAATTCCTTGACGGCCGTAGTTCGAATCCAGGCCTGGCGTACCGGTACCCATACAGTCGTGGCAAATGAGGCCCAGCACCGTCGTTTGGAATCGCATCTTCACGGCGTTTCCGACTTGCCATCCTTCGCAGGCCAAGTAGTTTCAGTAGAAGGCACTGATTGGTCGTTGAGCATCTGCTGTCCTTCAGCGCCAGGGCATTGAGAAGAAGCCGCTGTATTGCTGCTCGCCGGTAGTTTCCAGAAATTCTAACATCTGCTTTCCACGGAGATTATCCTGGCGTAATAGGGAACGTAGGGTGCGATGCAGCAGAGAAGAATCGCCATGGCTACTAGTATATTGCTGCAATGGGCTCAGCATCCCACTTTGTCGCCAAAAATGTGGTGTCTCAGTCATGGTTGCTGACAGGACAGTCTACAACGTTCCAAATCACCGTGTATTAATGAACAAAAAATGAAGTACATATCAAATGCACGATGATGAGTTGCCAAATATTAAATAGCTACAAAATTCCAAAGACAACACATATCATTTCTGAAATTTCCCTGAAAAGGGTCTATTTTGGACGTCTTCTTATTTCTGGTTTGTTTAGCTCCGTTATTAATTACTGTCTAGACAGTCATTTAAGCACCAAATTTTCCACTGCGTTCAAGTCGAGGCTGCTCGTTGTTCGCAGAGCGCGTTATTTTTTTCGCGCGCTTGTTACCAAGAAAAAGATTTTTACGTATTGTTTCGCCGCGCGAATTTATTAGTGATTTAGTTGTCAGAAGAGAAGCAATGCTTTTGGCATTTGAAACGCATACGTATCGATAAGATAACCTGTATCTAATTTCCAGTATTACATATGCCCTCATTTTACATAAAGAGAGAAATCAGCAATACCTGCGAAGAAACTTCTTTTACGAGCCCTGAGGGAGAGACGAAGGTGTATACTTCAGCTGACTAACGCCAGCATTTGGGATTCCTCTGAACTCATTTGCTTCCCTGAAAGAGGACATCTGGTTCGAGCGGCCGTAGCAACGTTGATACGACCGGGATTAACAGTGGGGCTAAAAGAGAAGAAGTGCGGAGTTAAAGACGCACGGCGGCGTCTGCTGCATCGTGCCGATGGCCAGCAAGCGACGCACTTGCCTACAGATTAACAGCATCGAGGGAGTTACGTTTGAGACACGCCCACGATATCGTAGCCTCTGTTCCAGATATGTCAGCGCTGGTTTGAGCGCCGCCATCTTTGATGCATTGGTTACGGCTTTTGATCAGTTGTCTTGGCGTCCTTCCTTGCTTCGAAGCGTGTTTTGAAACTGTTTATATTTTTGGTTTAACTGGATGAAAATACGTAACGCTTTGCGCTTACAAAAACAAAAAGGCTAACCCCGCTTTCGTCTGTTTCACTGTTTTCGTCTTTCGCAAAGAGACGATGTAGTTACGGAGACAGCATGCGCATAGTGGGAAGTTATGCGGGGAAGCGAGAACATGGCTTCCTGGTTTTATGTAGACGCTGTTTTATAGTGACTGTCACAAATAATTACTGTAAAAATTGCCATTTCTAGTAAGCAGATACGTTCCTTGAAAGTAACAATATTGAGAACAATATTATGCCAGCAGCACAATATTTGTATATTGCCACGGTTGACATGGTCACTGTGTCGATTGCTTGTTTGATCAGTATAAAAAGGCGCATATTGACGGTACATTCCAACCTATCGTCATGCTAAACCTCTCTCTTCTCTACATGAGGCTAATAGGTATGGTTCATAATAAATGTTTCAATCAATCATTGTTAAATTTTCCAAAGAAAAATTGTATCATTAAAAAATGTGCGTGTCATCTGTGTTCTAACTCCTTGTTCCATAAAATCGTATAATATTGCAGGAGGTGGAATGAGTTCAGCAATGGCATATTTGTGAATTTGACGTTGACTAGCGCCAATTTGTGTGAGGGCACAATTAGCAATAAATGAGGTAGATAACATTTAAATTTTCAGTACAAAGGCAAGTGCAAATTTGGGAATAACTTTTATCTCACCGTAGTATTGCCCGTTGCGAAGTTGTTCTAGGGGAGCAATGGTTGTCATGTATATGTTCCTTTGTCATCTCTTTTCTTAGAGTGGTTCGGTATTTGTATAGTTTCTACTCGTCCATTACCGCGTTGAATGCTAGTTGTACGGTGATCGACAGGGATAACGGTATACTGGTATATTCCGCCTCCAGGCTTTGTTTCCAGGAGCGCCAATTGTCTCGTTCTGGTGACGATGGCCACGGTATCGAAAGCAAACTGTCTTGAGGTCTACCCACTGTCCTCTCAATCAGGGCCAATCAGAGCTCGGTGTTACGATGTCAAATTATTCCCTGCAAAAGAAGCAGATTCGTATGTGTCTCCACTGAGCTCATAATGTTTGCAGAAGGCAAGGAGCGCGTAAAGGGGAGCCCATCCTGGAAGAAAATTAGGTGTCACCATGAGTTTTAGTAAACCTAAACCGGTATTTTCAGTGGGAGCTAGTGCAGTCATTTGAAGCATATACGCCCATGATACGGCAGCACGCGCCTCGAGAAAACGCAATGCAGCCGGACACCAGGCCGCCGCTGCTGCACCGTCAGCGGTCAAGGTTGCCGGGAGACCACGCTCGCTCGCGCTCAGGAACAAAGGAAAGCAAAGCGTCCAGAACAGCCAGATGCCATCACCCTGGCAAAGCGCGCGTGAAGACACTATCAGTGACTATACACAAATAACCGTTTCTGCCCACCTTGCAAGTGGGCACTAGGTGTGCGCACAGTCACTCTTGCGAGTATTTTGCGCATGTAGTGCTGAGAAGAAAAGGATACCGGAGTTCAAATCTAGGTCTTTTGTCAGAGGCAGGTTTACAGTCGATTTGAGCCGAAGTTGTTAGTATATAAAGTTGCACGAGAGGTGCAGTTCTGCGGGTAAGAATAGATATATGCAATACTAAAGGCGGCAAAAAGGGTGTATTATGAACGCAGAATCTATTCTTTCTTTATTGCTCATTTTTGCGCGCTTGAGTAGTTTGAAAATAACGGTAATACATTCATTGTTCCTCTTGTCTTTCGTATTTGCAGTAGAAAATATTTAAAAAATAGGTCTTTATTACCCTTTCACGGTAATGGTAATACTATCGAATTACCTAATTTTATTAATTTCATTATCATACAAGTTTATATGTCTGAATATACATTCACATTTAATAGAAGTTCTCTTGGCTGTGTTCAAGGTTCAAGGATCATAGCAATTAATCCTCAGCACCTGAAAAATTCAATAGCTGGCATGGTGAATATGCCCATTCCACCGTGCTCATGAGCGTAGTTTACCAGGCTGCGTATATTTCTGTGTCATTTTCAGATGGGCGGCTCACTGTAGGGCATCTTCACATATTGGACAGTGACAGGTAACACAGTACATATGCCACGCAGATTTTGTACATTTTTATGGCCGATATCTGGGTGAAAGTTTCGATGGGTCGCAATTCCATGCCGTCCTGACACGTAGCAGCCGGGCCGTTTTTCGCTTCGTGCGTCGTTTGCGCACTGGCTACGCTTGCTCGTATTTGGATTTTTAACTAACTGAAACGAGGGCTGACAAAAAAGCAAAAACAAAATTCTGCTAACTTTGCTTAAGAGCGATTTGCATGCAGTGAGGGATTGCCCATCTCCTCCGCCTTAGCCTCACTCTAAAAGTGGGTGTATTCTGTTCCTTGTCCTTATTGTATTACCCTGCTGAGGTGTGTAGACTGATGTCATCCCAGAGGCTTGATATTGCGGTACTAGTGTCAGTTAATGTACGTGTTATTTCACATAAAAAAATCAGTTTTTTCAGGAAGTATTGCATGATTTCAGTAGTTTTATTTATGTAGACATTAATACGTATTTTAGTTTAAGAAGTTATATCACCTTATCAAGCCCTCAAAATTTAGCCGTCTGTCTGATTATATACATCAAACTGAAGTTTTGGGGCATTATATGGGATATAAGGGTAGATGGCATAACCTTTTATTTTAGGCTCCCGCCCTTTTATCTATAAGTAGTTGTGGAAGTAGGAACATTTCAGCAAAGATGTTGAATGAGCCTGAACGAAATTTGTCATCGACTTACTTATGTTGAGGTCTGTCTTGCCATATGCCATTGCGGCGATGGATGCAATATATATGAGTCACGCTCTTCAGTGCTTCTGCTACGTAGTAGCTGCGGCTATATTTTCTGTCAGAACGGCCGTATGCGCTTGCATGGTCGCGTATTTTCCGTCAGGAGTCTATAGAAATATATTGTGTTATGCGTTTCTCGATAAGGGATTACAGAGCTTTTGAAGAAAATGCGAGACCTTCTTTGACTTGGTGCTTGCCTTTTCCTGTGCAGCTCCAGCGGAATAACATATGCATCTATCTCGGATTACATGGTACTGCTCAATGGGGCAGACGTGCTTCAAAGAAGGTAGTTCAGTCATCTTTAGAGAGCGAAGGCAAAATTGATTCTGATACCCCTAACGATCAAATTCAAAAATGCGCAAAGGCGGCGACGGATGTCGGGTATTATTATCGGAGTCGAAACGATATACTAAAAATTACTGTTCCGCAGAAATTTTGATTGGCATAAAAACAGCGTAATTCTATTCCACAACTTGCCTATTGCATGGCCGCTTTGTAAATGTCGATTAACAGTTATGTAACGATAGTGGTTAATAAACTTTTGAGAAAATGATCTTGCGCGGCGCGCCGGAGAAGCTACTGATGATATTGCCGATATAGTGAGTTTATAGTCGATGTCCGCTGATATTGCATTTGTAGATATGTGATATCTGGCTATCTTCCGGCTGATAAAGAAGCCTGAATACTTCCATAGCACAGCAGTCTCGCAGATTGGCTATGCATTGCCTGATGTGTGTCCGTATTAGGCCGATTGTCAGTTGGGGCATTTAGTTATGCTGTTACGAGATTGTCGGCATCGCGGTGCTGGATGGGCGATTTCGTATGTGTAATTTTTCATTCGAGGGGCAAGGTCAGTGTACCCTAATGAAAAGTGTACTGTGGTAATTACACCTTACGAGGTTTACTGTAGTTTTACACCTTTATAAAGATAGAGCACAAGTAGTAGCGACATCTTTAGTACTGTTAGAAAAATCCTAATTTTGTTGCTATGAAGTATATGTATCGCTATATCTATTAAGGTGTTAGTTATGGAACACTTATTTACACCTATAAGTGTGAAACTGTTTAGAGTGCGACGTAGTTTCTGCTAGGTTTCTGGAAAGAATGTATACCCCGGCTGAAGACGGGTTATATATGGTGAGTGACGCGGAGTTCCCGTAGTCTGCAATTAAATATGTAATTAGAGTTAAGCAATGATGTATGCATGTTCCTATTTTGTGAGGGTACTCATGCTTTTGATTTGAATTGCTCGCTGCTCTAGTCAAATTTGTGGCGCTACGCCTTTTACAGCGTAATTGCCTGTACAAATTCAGATATGATAATATTTTCTTTACATGATATGGCCTTTGTAGAATGATTTAAAGATTAATCTCCCGACGCTTCTGCGTCTCAAACTCAGAGCATCGCTCGATGGAGTTGTCCAAATGTCGCTGTGTATTTTGGCAATATGTATCGAAAATACAACGTTCTTCTTAATTTATAAATACTTCGATTATTCCATTATTGTTTATTTCATGATGGTTTTAGTCGATAATGTATATTCGAAAATAAATTTAAAATTTACTTGAGAATTTTCTCGTTGCCCTCTGATCATTTAAAGTTCTGGAGGAGCTTGACAAGCAAAGAACCATATGATATGAAAGCAAGCCCTCCACAGCGTAGCGTCCTTCACAGGGCGGAAGGCTTCCACTGTCGAAGGTCGGACGAGCAGGTTAGCTCCAGAGAATTGCACCCGGTTGGTCAAGTTGAAATTTATTTGTTGACCAAACTGAAACAGATATCAGGTAAGACCAAGCTGATATCCAGCAGAGACAATTTAATAAGGCTTGGTAGACCCAAGAGTCAGAAGGCCATGAACGTCCCAGACATAACATAAGCGCATTCGAACGAATGTAGAGCAGGTGCACATACGAGTCAGAAACTGTAAGTACATGCAAGGCTGCACCAACAAACCAAATACACTAGAGCACCTGTTTCCAGTGAAAATTATTTACCTGTATACATTTCGCCATTACACTTAGGAGGATACTGCGAACAGGGGACCGTAAACATACCGTTATACTGTCAGCCGTACCGTTGTATCGTTCACGCTCTGACCCCCATCTGGGACCTCCGGCATCGGCTTATTATCCTCGCTTACCTGCGGGGCAAGTAATAACATAAATAAAGCTGAACAAACATGCGCGCAAAGCACGACTTCGCGACGTTATAATGAAAGGTGAAGAATGCTCTTCGCCGTTGGCGCGAGGACATGGTATATCACCGAAGATTGACGCCTCTGGGTCACCCGCTCACTTGAGGATATTTCAACACCATAAAATACCATATGTATTGTCAGTTGATCACTGCGTAAGGAGTGTTTTCTTTTAATTTCGTTGACTGAATTTGATCATGGAAGAATTTACCTGCTTTTCTTCCAGGGTTGTCTGCCAGAGAGGTGTGGGAGGCGTGAATCCGCACTGCGCACACCTCATACAAAAAAAACAACATGATGTTCACTGCAGACATGGTGATCGACAGAGTTATTTGCGCAGTTTGGACGTGGCTAAAGCACGTTCCAATTTTGTTTTCTCCATAGATATGCATGCTTCGAAGATATCTGCAGACCGTTCCTGTATAACCCGTGTGCCGACCATCGTACGAAAATTAAAAGAAAGAAACACTCCTTACGCAGTGTCAGCTGACGGCCTTTTGTATGGTGTATTTTATGGTGTTGGCAGCGTCATCCTGCCGAAGGAATACAATCCTCAAGTGAGCAGATTACAACGGAGCTTTGATTTTGTTGGTTTTGCTTACACGTACTGGTTGCCTCGAATGACCCAGAGGCTTTTGGCATCGAGTCTTCGGTGATGTGAGCGTTACCATGTCCTCGCATAATTGCGCGAGAAACATTCTTCACCTTTTCATTATAACGTCGCGAAGTCGTGCTTGCGCGCGTGTTTTGTTCAGCTTTATTTTATGTTATTACTTGCCCCGCAGGTTAGCGAGTTTCTTTCGGCCGATGCCGGAGTCGGGAGGTCCAAGATGGGGGTCAAACGTGAACGATACAACGGTACATTTGTACAGACCCGGTTGTCGAGTGACACAGTTAGCTTTCTTTGACATGTTTACGGTCCCCTGTTCCGCGGACCGATCCTCCTGAGGCCGTAGCCGCTGGCAGCGGGGAACAGAAAATGGGGCAGGTTCAGAGAATTCTTAAATGTTTTTCACGTGTTGGGTGGGGTTTGCTCCTGGTGCTGTTGCCTTATATATTTGGTTTGTTGGTTACGTACTTGCGTATTTCCTTTTGGTTTCTGACTCGTATGTGCCTGCTCTTGTACATTCGTTCGAATGCGCTTTGTGTTGTGTATGCTGTTGTGTCTGGGACGTTCATATTTGCTTCTGACTCTTGGATACCAAGCCTTGACCAAATTGATACCAACCGGATATCAGCTTGGTCTTACCTGATATCTGTTTCAGTTTGGTCTTAAATAAGTTTCAACTTGACCAACCGGATACCCATTCTCTGGAGGCTAACCTGCTCGTCCGACCCCCTTCGGCAGTGGAGCCTTCCGCCCGCTACGTTGGTGACTTGGGACCGCTTACGGCTGGGGAGGAGTTTTGCTTGCTCGCCTTCGTATGGTTCTTCTGTTTGTCAAGTTTGGCTGTGGTCGGGTCACCCGCTCCAGGGCTGCAAGTGTGGTCAAGGAGGACGGCAGGGAAAGTCTCCAGAGGTAGGAGAGTCTTCTGCAAAAGTTTATTCTCGGGCTATGCATTGTCGATTCTACAGTAAAGAAACACGTCTTAATCTTATTTAAGTAAACAGTAATAGATAAATCGAAGTATTTTATAAATTAAGAAAAGGAGCGTTACAATTTGTTTTTCGTTACACTATTGCCAAAATGCACAGCGACGTTTGGACGAAAGCTCCATCTCGAGCGATATCTTCTGAGGTTTGAAGGACGCAAGAAGCGTCGAGAGGTCATCTTTGTCATAATTCTACAAAGGCCATATCATGTAAAACGTAAAGAAAATATTATCATATCTGAATTTGTACAAGTTATTACGTTTGTAAAAGGCCATGCTCTAAATTGACTAGAGGCAGCGGCAATTCCAAAATCAAAAGCATGAAGGTACCCTCATTTAAAAATAGGAACATGCATACATCGATGAAGTCTCTACAACCCCTTCTAATTACATATATTAATTTTGGACTATATTCCCAGAACTCACGCGTCGTTTCGCCGTATCTACACTGAAGGGGCCACAACGTCCACGTCTTCAGCCGGGGGCGTATACATTCTTTCCAGAGCCACATTCAAAACGGCGAAACTATACGTCGCACTCTAAACAGTTTCACACTTTTATAGGTGTAAATGGGGTGTTCCATAACTAACACCTTAATAGGTGTAGCGATACACCTTATAAAAACGGAGTAAACCTCATAGCCTTAAAAAAGGTGGGATTTTCTAACAGATTTACGTAAAAGATGTCATACTGCAGTATACATCTTTATAAAGGTGTAAAGCCACAGTACACCTTCTCGTAAAGGTGTAATTACCACAGTACACTGTTTTGTTAGCGTGTACACTGTTGCCCGCGACCCAATGAAATGACTGAAAAACTAAATTACGCATACGAGTCGCCCATGCAGCACCGCGATATACTTGGCCAGTCTCGTGGCAGCGTCGGCCTAAATCCGGCCCCAACGTCGGCCTAATGTGCGGTTTTGCACCACGTCCCGACATCGGGAAGGTATTGACGTACCGCCGTTTCACCACCGGCCTAGTATCTGCGAGATAACGTGCTAGCTAGTACTGTTCAGGCTGAACTATCGGCCAGGTATTGGCCAGATGTCGCATATGCACCTGCTCTGTATCGGCCGGACGTCGACTATGGGCTCGCTTTGTATCGGCAATATCGTCAGTATTGGCTTCTCCCGCGTACATGGCGCGCCTCGCACGCATAAATGTACAAACGGGATCGTTTTCTCACAGAAGTTTATTAACCCACTATCGTTACACACAGCTTGTTGTCGACACATTTACAAAAGCGATACTTCTCTGTGGAACGCAAGGAAGTTATTAGATAGAATTACGCTGTTTTTATGCCAATCAAAATTCACAAATTAAACACGCAGGACGGTGGAGATTCGAGAGTTTTAGTATATCGTTTCGATGACTCCGATAATAATACCCGATACTCCGCCGCCGCCTTTGCGCATACATTTGATCGTTATAGGGGGTATCGAAGAATCGGAACAATGCGCTAAAGCTCTCTAAAGACGGAAGCAGGACTACTATCTGAAGCACGTTTGCCGTGCACTTACCATTAAAGAGCGATACCATGTAATCCGAGATAGATGCATATATTATTCCGCTGGGGCTGCACAGGAAAAGGCAAACACAAGTCGAGAATAAAGAAGGTCTCCCATTTGCAACAAAAGTCTCGCTGTCGCCGATGAGCAGTCCTTTGTCGAAGCGCGTCAAAGAAACACAGTAAAATATTTCTATAGACTCTGACGAAGAAAGCGCGACCATTACCGAAAAGTTACTACGCATACGCCTTCCGGCCGTTCACGACGGAAAACCATGGCCGCGACTGCAGCGCACGTGAAGCAGAGCACTGAAGAGCGTATTTCGGAAACCGCGGACTTATGTAACCCCCCATCCATCGCCACAACTTGGCATATGGCAAAGACAAAGACCCCAGTCAGCCCTTCAGCGCGCCAGAGCAAGGCACGTGACAAATTTTCGTTCAGGCGTTTTTGTCCTACGGAAAGCGGTCACGTGTTTCGCTCCACTCTTTGATTGCTTGAAGCTGTTGTTCCTCTCGCTCACAGCCACGCAAAGACAAAAAAAGAAGGGCGGGAGCACTCAAAAAAAAAAGGTTGTACCGTACACCCTTATGTCCCATATAATGCACCCCAAAACTTCAGTTTGATGTACAGCGCACTATAGTCGAGCAGACGGCCCCAAATTTTACGAGGGGCTTGATAAAGGTGTGATATAACTTCTTAAAAAGCTAAAATACGTATTAATGTCTACATAAATAAAACACTGAGGTTATGCAGTAAAGCCGCCAAAAAACGATTTTTTGTAGTCAGTAACACGTACATTAACTATTTTACTAAGTTGTACCACACGGCTATCAAGCCTCTCGTGAAGGTTAGTACCTTCAGATTGACGTCAGTCTGCTGCACGTCGAACTTAAGTTTTGGGGTGTATTATATGGGACAAAGGGTGTAAGAATACATCACTTTTTTAGAGTGAGGCTTAAAAAAAGGCGAGGTCGAAGGGAGATGGGCAATGCTGATAAGCTCCCTCTGCTTGCTTTGTCTGTCCTTCTTAAGCTAAAAGTTAGCAAATTTTGTTTTGCTTTTTTTTTCAACCCTCGTTTGAGTTGGTTAAAAAATCCAAATACCTGACAAGCATAGCCGGTGCACAAACGACACCACAACGAAAAACGGCGGCCTTTACGTTGTCAGGACGGCATGGGTGCGACCCATCCGAAACTTCACAGATATCGGCTGCCTCAAAATGGTACCGGGAAAATCTTTAAAATTTGACGCTAATATCGGTACAATACTGTGTGCTGTTGTGGGAGACACCTGTCATTGGGCAGAAAGGCTGTCCAATATGTGAAGATCTTTTCCTGGTGAGGGCCGCCCGTCGCAGTGACGACACAGGAGGTATACGCGGCTGTGCAAGAATGGCGCCTTGCGCTGATGAGCGCGGTTGGGTGGGCATATTTGCCATGCCGACGCTGCTGTGAAGGTTTTCGGGGGTGCTGAAGGATTAATTGCTATGATCCTTGAACCTTGAACACAGCCAAGGAACTCTATTAAATGTGAGATATGCATCAATCTGAGACTATCATAAACTTTAGCTAACATGATAATGAGAAATTAATAAGAAATCATAGGTGAATTCGATAGTGTCGCCATTACACCTTTTTTTACACGGTCTGCGTGAAAGGGGTAATAAAGAAGACGTACAACTTTTTAAAGCTATTTTGCTACTGCAAGGTGCAGAAAAGGTGTAGGAAGGGTGTGAATGGCTATTACACCTTCGTTACATTTTCAAATACTCAAAAAGCGCGCAAAAATGGTGTAAGAAGGAGCAAGGTTGTACGTTCATAATACACCCTTTTTACACGAATATATGTGTGAAAATATTTAGTGTGCACGCTGTATCTATTCAACACCCACAGAACTTGCACCTCTTCGTGCAACTTTTGTGCTACTGAAGCCCACAACGTCGGCTTCCGTCGACTGTGAGCCTGCGCTCTCCACTCTTCCTTTGACAAAAAAAAAAAAGGTGACTAGGTTCGAATTATCTATAGACCCTTTCAACTTTCCGACGTCATTCCTCTGCGGCGGCACTGCTGTCGGCACTGCATGCGCAAAGGCTTTACTTCTCGCAAATTTGACTTGTGCGCACACCTAGTGCCCACACCTGGAGTGGGCAAAGCGGTCTTGTTTGTAAACAGTATGTTTGTGTATAGTCACTGATGAGGTGTCTTCACGCGCGCTTTGCTTAGGGTGATGGCATCTGGTTATTTTGTTCTGGACGCTTTTGCTTCCTTTTTTGTTCCTGAGCGCGAGCAAGCGTGTCTCCCGGCACCAGCCCTTGACACTGACGGTGCAACGGCGGCATTTTGTGTCCGGCTATTTTGCGTTTTTTCTCGAGAGCGCGTGCTGCCGGCATCGGGTACGAGGAACAGAGCTTTTGTAGAAAGAGAGGCCACCGGGCGCGTGCTCAATCTATGCTTCAAAGTGACTGCACTAGCTCCCACTAGCCAAGAAAAGCTCCAGTTTAAGGTTTACTAAAATTTCCTGTAGTCGACACCCTACCAGAAGGGCACATGAAGGCACCCCAGTCACTGACAGGATGGGCTCCCAGCACGCGCTCCTTGCCTTCTGCCGTGCTATGGCTGCTCACGCACGCTCGAGGCTCAGGAGACGCGTTATCGAAGATATACGGAGTGCAAGTTCGTCTGCTTCTTTTGCAGGGGCTGAGGTGACGTCGTAACACCGAGCTCTGATTGGCCCTGATTGAAGGACAGTGGGTAGACCTCAAGGCAGTTTGCTTCGATGTCTACCTACTATCCTTCAATCAGAGCCAATCAGAGCCCGGCATCTTTCTGACGTCACCAGAACTCGTGCGGATGAAGCAGACGAATTGGCGCTCCGCATTGGAAGCTCGCGCTGGAGGTGGAGCTATACCGAAGGACCTTCCTACCGTTCACATCCTGTCAGTCACCGTACAACTTGCTGATCAACGCGGTTGTTGTGGACGGCCGATTCCTTGAAATTGAAAACTTAAGATGAACTTACAAAAACTTCTCGAACTATACTCGTTTCCATCCCCAGGAACTGTAGTAAAGAAAGTCCGTCTCTTCGCGGAGCATTGCTGATTTCTCTCTTTATGTAAAGAATGAAGGCATATGTATGGCCACTTTAGATTAGATACAGGTTATCTTATCAGTACGTATGCGTTTCAAATGCCAAAAGCATTGCTTCTTCTTCTGACAACCAAATCTTGTAAGAACTACTTCGCGCGGCGTACGAACAATGCGCAAAATGTTCTTTTTCTTGAGGTGAAGACAAGCATAGAGTGGTTGCGAAAAAAAAAAAGTAACACTTTCTGCGAACTAACTGACAGCCTCGGCGGACGCGAGGGATTGGAAAAAAATTTTAATTAGCTAAATGATGATCTAGACGGTAATTAATAACGAACTAAACGTAAACCGAAACCTAGAAAGGCGTCCAAAATAGACCCTTTTCGAAATTTCGAAATGATGCATAGATTATGTGCGACCGCCATTACTTGGTCAATGTTGTGCTTCTGGTATTTGTAGCTTGGTTGTGTTGGCAACATATGTACAAATCATCATCATCAACATTTGATCTGTACTTCATTTTTGTCTTTGTTCATTAATACACAGTCTGATTTGGAACGTTGACTGGGCTGGTCCTGTTCTTCTTGTCTGCCGTGTCCCTGAGGACACCACATTTTTGGCGACGATGGATGCTGAGCCCATTACGGCTGTACTACTAGTAGCCATGGCGTTCTTCTCTGCTGCATCGCCGCCCCCGTTCCTGTCTACGCCGGGACAGCCTGCAATTCCGTGGGAGCAGTGGAAGCGGGTGTTCCAGAATTTTCTGGAAGCTGCCGGCGGCGACGAGTTGCAGCCGAATCGTCGGAAAGCAATTCTGCTCAATGCCCTTGGCGTTGAAGGACAGCGGGTGTTCTACAGCATCGCCGGGGCACGGACCGGTCAGTTACCTTCTACTGAGAAGCCTCGCGATGGTAGCGACAAAGCATCGAAGGATGGCAAGTCGGAGGGAACGCCGTCAGCAGAAGATGCGTTCCAATTTGCAATGACGGTGCTGGACGCTCATTTTGCCACGACTACGAATGTGCTCGTAGACCGTCACCGGTTCCGACAAAGACGCCAGGCGCCGAATGAGGCGTTCGAGGCCTACGCAGCCAGTCTGCGGGAACTTGCTTCTTCCTGTGACTACGGTGACGGCGTCGACAACGTCATTCGAGACCAGCTCCTCGAAGGCACTACTTCTCGTCAAATCCGAGAACGCCTGCTCTACGAAGGTTCTACCCTCACACTCCAGAGAGCGATCGATATTGGCAGGCATATTGAACAAATTCAACGGGAGATTCACGAGTTTGATGGTGACGCTTCTGTGCAGCGCGTGGCACCGAAGAAAACTGCGAGAAGTCTACTTCGGCAAAAGGATGTTGCTACCGCTGCGGGTCACAAGCTCACAAGGCAAACTACGACAAATGCCCGGCGAAGAACAAGCGTTGTCGCCGCTGCAAGAAGATTGGCCACTTCGAAGCAGTGTGCAAGTCGAGCGAGAAGTCCAGTGTTGAAGCCGTCAAGGATCCGAAGTCGGCGGAAGCAAACGTCGTCACCGTTCTGCACATCGACGACGACTACAGACGTGCACGGGAAATATCTACGGAGGTACTCATCGGCAACGTTCCCATTCGCTTTCTTGTGGATACAGGGGCCACGGTTTCCCTGTTGAGCGAAGAAGACTACCGCAAGAACTTCGCTGGAAGGTATCCCCTGAGTGCGACGTCAGTCGTGTTGAAAAACTACACGAAGGAGGAAATCCCAAGCGTCGGATGTTTTCTGGCCGAGGTAACCTACAGAAACAAGGACGCCTGCGTCATGTTCTACGTGACCAAGACAGGAATTTCGTTGCTGGGACTCGACGCTATTCGTAACCTTCGTATCAACATTGAAGGAGAAACGCTCAGCTGTTGTCAGGCTGCTACTTCACCGGCGTCTACGTTGCTAGCACCGAGTCTACGGGAGGAGTTTGGACAACTTTTTCCAAAGAGCTCGGACTTGCTAAAGACTTCGTGCACCAAGTTCAGCGACGTACGTCGGTGCAGCCGGTTACGGCTAAACCTCGAAGACTTCCACTGTCTCTTCGGAATCAAGTCTCCGAGGCAGACAATTGCGTGGCTGATGCCTTGTCACGGTTACCAGCGGAAGGTCTTACAGGTCAAGAGAAAGAGGAGGAGATAGTCTCCATTGTTACATCATGTATAACCAAGGAACAGCTGCAAGAAGCAACCGCAGCAGATGCTACTCTGCGGGACGTTGTGCGTTTCGTCCACGAGGGATGGCCCTCAAAGAAGTCGCTGGACACTAAACTGGTTCCATTTTACCACGTTAAGGAAGAACTGTTGGTGGTTGACAAGCTTGTGCTGCGGGAGGAGAAAGTGGTCATACCTGAAGCTCTGACGCCGTTGATGGTACGCTATGCACATGAAGCCCACCCTGGTATTGTGCGGACAAAGCAAAGGCTCAGGGACCGGTTTTGGTGGCCTCGCATGGACCGTCAAGTGGAGTTAGAAGTCAGAAGCTGCCACATTTGCCAGGAAGCAGACAAGTCTGCAAAGCCTGTGCCCGCTCCACTGCAGCCGGTTGCTTTACCGGATCGGCCATGGCAGAAGTTGGCCATGGATATTGTCGGACCACTGGCTCGAGCACCACCAGACAAAAAGTTTGTAATAACACTGATAGACTATCACTCGAAATGGCCTGAGCTCTGCTTTACAAGCCATGTGACCTCGCAAACGGTCATCGAGTTTCTCCGCTCGGTGTTCAGTAGGGAAGGGTACCCCGAGGAGATTGTAACAGATAATGGGACGCAATTTAAATCCAAAGAGTTCGAGGATTTTCTTCAAGAAAGGGGAATCCGGCACTGCCTGTCTTCAGTATACTATCCGCAAGCAAATGGATTGATTGAGAGGTTCAATCGTGTCTTAAAGGACTTCATCCAGCTTGCTATCCTCGAGAATCGCCCTCTGCAGTCTGCGGTTACCGACTATCTGGGCGTTTACAGATGTACCCCACACGGCACGACCGGAATCTCCCCTGCCGTTCTACTGCACGGTCGGCAGCCAAGAACAAGGTTAGATATAATAGGACTGCCATCCAAGGACTTCTTTCAACGACCAGAAGCCGAAATGAAATCTCTTCGGAAGAGAGTCGAGGACCGGCAGAGCAAGAGCAAGGCCTACACTGACGAAAAACGTGGTGCAAAAGCTGCCAAGTTCAAGCAAGGCGACTTCGTCAGAGTACGCAAGCCGCCTGGTGGCAGGAAAGGAGACCTTCGGTATACGACACCGTTGAAGATCCTAAAAGGAAAGGACCAGGAACGTTTCTGCTGGAAGACGGACGGACGTGGAACGTTTCAAAATTAGTTCTCGTCCCTCAAGCGGGAAAAGGAAAGGAACCAGGTTGGCCAGGATGGTTTCCGTTGAATTCAGGGGCACCGATGGAACCGCAGTCAGTTCCATCCTACCAGAGATCGTTGCCAGACGAGCAGCCGCCTGAACTTGCTGTGACGGAGCAGTGGACACCGCCTGGACGGGAGGAGTCTACCTCCGCGCCTCTCCCAGCTTCCCAGCAAATGCCGCAACCGGACACTAACGTGCGGCAGCCCTTAACACGATCACGTAAACCACCGAGCTGGTTACGGGATTATGTCACATAACATGTGAAGCAATGAAGGGCACGCATCAGACACTGACACTTTGTTTCGCTTGGTGTTAATGAAAGAATATTTTTTTAGGGGAAGGTAATGTTGTGTTCTGGTATTTGTAGCTTGGTTGTGTTGGCAACATATGTACAAATCATCATCATTAACATTTGATATTTACTTGGTATGCGCTCGCGTCCAATGAGCACGCATTGGACGCGAGCGCGTCGTCAGCATTCGGAGTGTACTCGGAACGAAACGCATTCCACAGGAGTACTGCGTCAGTGCTTGGCGCGAACTCGGAACCAATCATGGGCTTCACGCCGGAAGCGATGGGACCAACTAATGGCGGCTGCGCATGATCTCTGCATCATTTCACAATTTTGGTGAGGGTCTATTGAGCGTTTTCTTAAAACGCAGTAAATTGCTGCACCCCTGCCTTATAATTTGTATCTTTCTAAAATGAGTTAATTCAGTTAGATTTGGATGATGCTCGGAAAGTTCATAACTGCAATAATTTGTTTATTTTCACTAATTAAATGTTAATTAAATATTTTAGTTAATTACCCAGCTAGTTTTTTTGTTGTTCCTTTTGCAATCCCTGACGTTTGCCGTGGCTGGCAGTTGGTTCACGGAGATAACTTCTTTTTTCTTTGATACCCTAAATTTTTCGATTTCTTTTAAAAATCGTCGCTCAACACTCCCGATATATAACGTGACGTGTTTATGAGCAGTGCTTCTTGTTTGCTGTTACAAACGGTACATTTCTCGTCTCGAACAACATGGAGTGATGAACGCACCGTTCAGGATAGGGCTGACAGCTGGTTTCTGGATAGACAGATCTCTTTTGTTGTTGTTTTTTCTTTCTTCTCCTTCTTTCAGATCAACAGGTTTTTTTGCCGCCTGCATCCAAGGACTGTCGTGCCATTCCTGAGAGAGACGTAGGCGTTTGATTCGGAAGACGGTCCGCGCGCCATCCATCCGTGGGCGCTCGTGCTGTCGTGAGCGCGATCTGAAGACTTGGAATGGGACGCGTTGTCTGTGGGCTGTAGTCGATGATCGGGGCGAACGAAAGTCCTCCCCTCTGTTCGCATTCGATCCCTGTGTGAGCTAGGGAAAAAAACAATACATTCATGGTCACGCACATATTCTTGTTTTACAGCGATAGCTTCATGAGCTCCCCCTCTCTCAAAATAATGTAGGGCGTCCGTTGTTGCTATGTCACGTTTCCAGAGTCTCAGGTGACAAGGAAAACGCTGCTGATCAAATAATCAGCCCCGTTTCTGCCCCGCAAGCCTTGCCTGTTGCACGAGCGATAAACTTAGCGTGTCGTCGCGCTTCCCTTGCGCTCTAACTCTTTCTCAAGTTTACTGATTTTCTGATTTTCGATGCCGCTCACCAAGTTTCTAATTAATAATATTTTATTTTTATTTTTACTAACTAAATAGGAAATTAACCAAAATTAGCTTTTTATCCGATTTACATAAAAATCATTATATATCTTTGTTTCGTATTTAAAGAGCTGCTTCAGCACCTTGACAGTGGACCAGGACCCCCCTGCAAAAGGCGATTCCAAAATACACACAAAAAAGATTACAATGTAAAAAAAATTTAAACGTCACCCCGCCTAAGCAATAAAAATACAATATCCAGCCATATCAAAACAATATCAAGCAGAAGACTATGCTGCACAAGATAACTATTTCTGAGTAAGGTTAAAGGAGAAACAAAACTTACAAAAATGTCCCTACCTCCGCCGGTGCAATTGCATCCATGTCAACACCCTTTCTCAATAAATCCTTTAATATAGGTTAATTGGTGGTTCAACATCTGGTCAAACCACAGTTTGCGTGATTATCAAACCAACATATTTTACTTAGGACAGACTTGATATAAACTGGTGAAAAGGGTAAAATTGCTTAACTGTAAAAAAAGAAAAAAAAGAAACTATTTTCAACCTGTAATGATTTTTTGTACGTAACAAGAACTTTGTGCTCTTAAATATGGTGCATATGTTTTATTTTATATCATAAAAACAAGAGTTCGGTGTGGTCATAATATCAAAGATAAGCATTAGCAATATGACGGACGGTCTTGTAAAATATACAGCTTGCCCACGTTAGCGTTAGCTGTGTTACCTCATACTAAATGGCAATAATTCCGCTAGGAGGATATCAATTAGTTCTAGAGTAAAAGCTTTACACAATGATGTAACAGCGATTCATATTTTGTTGGGAACCCTGCCGTTTTGGACAACTTGGTCAAAGAATAATCGACATGCCTACTCCCGGACATTATTTGCAAACCAAACGCCTAAATTTTTGATAGAATCCACGACCTTTATTTGTTTGTTGTTTACAATCACAGGATTCGTCATTATAACGGGAATATTTCGACTTCTGAATATAATGGCTTTAGTGTTTCCTCTAGTTTTGATTTAGGTGATTAGTTTTGGTACATTTGTAAATTTTTACAGGCGTTCAATTGCATTTTGTTTCAAGTTATTGAATAACCTTACCAGAAACAGTAATATAGTTGTGTCGTCAGCAACTATTATGAATTCTATTTTAGAATCGTGGTTGACGTTTACAATTTTATTTGCATAAATAATAAAACGTGAAATAACTTGTATGCTTCCTTGAGGTACACCTTTTGTTATTTTTAATATATCTGATATGAAGTTTCAGATTGATACAAATTAGGGTCGATGCTGCGCGATTTTAGCAAATTTAACGCATTTCCACGTATAGGTACCATAATATTATACTTTTGCTAGGGGAACGTCGTGGTTTATTATAGCAAAGGTTTTGAAAAAGCATAAAAATATGTCAATTGTCAGTAACCGGTTATCCAGTGCTTTTAACGTTGCTTTTTTATCTTTTAGTAAAGCTAACACAGTAGAGCAGTTTTCACGGAAGTCAAATTAGGATCCGCTAATTAAAATGTTTTTTTTAGATAAGAGATAGTTCTTGTAGAAACTGGATTTTCAGATGATTTAGAAAACACCAGAAGTATATATTGATTTAAACTTTGTCTGCCTCCGTGTTTATGGGAAACTCTCCAGATTCTAAAGCAATATTGAAAATATAAGTTAAATATGGTGCTCAAATATATAAGACAAACATAGCTGGTTTATTTTGTCTTTTATTTATTTATTTACTCCCTCAGTACCCCAAGCCATTAAAGAGGGCTATGGACGAAAAAACCTAAATAACGTACACAGATAAAAATAGGCAAATGAATATAAAATATATAAAGCATCTAAATACGTATGCAATGCTATTTGAGGCGGACAGACGTAACATGAAACTGTTAATCCGAGCACAAAAACAAACAAACAAAGGAAATCTTTTAAATTCGGCGCTTTCGACTATGTTGGCAGTAGAATGCGGAAGGCGATTTCAATCCAGAGACGTCCTGGGTATCAAAGACTGATTAAACCTTGATGAGTGAAAAGGGGGATACCTATTTTATTTCGATGATCGACACAATATTAGAGATAAGATCGTTGTCTCAAGAGATGCTGGCTTAATGAAGACCTTATGAAATACGCAAAGCCGGGGTACGTTTCTGCGGAGGTAGAGGTCAGGTGGCCCTAAAGTCATTTTCATTGCTGTAACTCATGATGTGCGATGATAGTTATGCAGTATGAAAACAAACCGAACTGTTTTGAGCGGCTTCTAGTGATAATGCAAGAGTTTGTGGTTACATATTCAGAGCTTACTGCGAACTAAGGATTTATAAAGGAGCAGTCTGAAGTACAGCGGAGCAAGAGAAACGTTTCTTTTGAGAAAGCCGAGCATGCGGTTAGCAGTATTAGTTACATATTCAATATTAGTATTCCACGTTAGCTTATTAGTTGTGTATCCCCAAGGTATTTTTATGAAGATACAGAATCTATTACGACACTTTCGATGTGGTAAGAAGGATAAGTGTTATTTTGATTTTATACTCTCATGAATTAGCACATGTAAATGTAAAGTTTCATTTTCCATCTATCACACCAGGAAGGAACATTGTTACGGTCAGTCTGAAGGGACTGAACATCAGAATCATTAGTTATTTCAGAGGTATATCAAGCAGTCGTCGGCACACAAACCAATGGAGGATGAGAGCATAGGCTGGAAGGTCATTAATAAAGTTTAGGAACAAAGGGGGGCATAGGACTAAACCTTAGGGGACACCAGAAGTCACGTGAGAGGAATACGAAGCATCGCCATAAACAGAAACAAATTGTAAGCGTTTAGTTAGAAAAGAGTTGCTCTAAGTGAATACATGAGGATCAATGCTGAGGGCACTGAGTTATCAACTGCGTTGGCAAAATCTAAGAATATACAATAAACCTGAGATGAACGATCTAGTGATACATGGAGATTATTGGTAGATTTTTAATAGTTGAGACTCGCCTGAAAACACGTGTCTGAGCAAGCAATAAAAAAAGGCATGTGAAATTTATAAAACAAAATTGGGAGATGGGAATAGATTTTGTGGTTTTAGAATTTTACGAGGAAGGCTTGTTAAGCGAATTGGACGGAAATTACTAGGACAAGATTTATCGCAACTTTTGTAAATAGGAATCACCCTCCCCACCTTCCAATTCTCTGGAAGAGGTCCAAGCTCAAGTGACTGCTGTAATAGTTTTGCTAGGATTATAGAGGAATGGATTCTAGGGTTCTATAAAAACTTCGAATTAATGTTATCAACAGCACATGATGACGATCGTTGTAGCTTATCAATGGTTTTCATAATACCGGCATACTCTATGATAATGGCATCCATGACACCAATACTCAGTTGGTGCAGATCTGGATAGGAAGATGGTTTACACTCCAGAAGGATTGTGGTGCTACTCCTCTCGAGCGTTAAGTTAGAAACACATTAATTTGGTTTTAAAATTTCATCATCATTATCTTTTGGCTGTAGAACTTGTCTTTCCGAGGGATAAAATCTATGAATTCTTCATATCGAACGCATCGATACTGTTACTATTTTTAAGCTCATAAGTATGATAGAAACTTTATAGAGACATCAGTGGCATAAAAAATATGGAATTAGGAACAATGAGGGCCTTCACTCGAATACGTTATTTACGGTAGCTGTGCACACAGAACACGACAGAATGTTCGCAAAATGTTTAATAAAGGCAGTTTCTCATGTCAGTGTTTTCGACTATACGAATATTTATGATAATTTCATCTGGGGTTGAATTGTGTAGTTTGTAATTAAGCAATAATCAGCTTCCGCCACACCTCGCCAGTTTGTGTTATATAATCAATATTAAACATCTGCAAGTAGTGATCTTGCTTTCCTTAATCTACAAATTAGTTTATTGCCATTTTTATTTTATTTTACACGTTCGGAATTATCTTTAGATTTCAAACACTGCCAATGTAAGTTATTGTTTGTACGTTTTGGTGTAACCTATGGTTTGCGAGAGTTTTTTGGGGGGTTTTGTGGTTTCGAATGAAAAACGTTTATAACATATGGCAATGTAAATGTCTAAAAACAAGTTATAAGCCATATTAACCTGTCCAGTTTAAAAAAATATTCCAATGTGTATGCTCGATTTCATGTCGAAAAGAGTTAGGCACATATGCTGTGTGATTAGTTGATGCGTTAGTGTTGTCGAGGCTGCGAACCGTTTCCTGAAATTATGTTTCTCTACGGTTGTAAAGTTTGGAAGATGATTACTGATATTTAATGA
Source organism: Ixodes ricinus (assembly GCA_037355805.1). Classification (NCBI taxonomy): domain Eukaryota; kingdom Metazoa; phylum Arthropoda; class Arachnida; order Ixodida; family Ixodidae; genus Ixodes; species Ixodes ricinus. Next base: position 23,885 of record JAZHYW010012711.1, on the reverse strand, counting down.
AATGACACCGGCAGAACGTACTGAACGCTCAAAGTTTGTAATAAAGAATTCGAGAAGGAAAGCTGGTGTGCTTGTGACTCGTAATCTTTCCAATAATATTTGAGAAACCGCAATATTGAAAGAAATCTGTAAAAGCGCATTGATATTTGTTCTCGATAAGCATAACGATGTTAAAATCACCGAAAATATAAGCCTTATAATTGTTATCCGCGACAAAAAGGTACAAATATACAAAAAAAATAGAACAGTGCGAGAATACCACTTGGAGGATGATAAATCAGACAAAATATACAATCATTTAAAAGCACCGTCAAAGCTTCAGAATACAGTTTGTTTTTAGGAACATTTTCGAGAGTTTCAATCCTGTCAGCGCTCACTTCCTCTGTGTTGCGACGTAAAAGTAAAGCCCAATTTTCCAGCGCTGACGAGAAGCTTTCCTAATTTCCTTTTGCGCCTGCCCAAGTTAAATACCTCAGACTAACATGTTCCGCCCGAGGAGCGACGGGGTCCTCTACTCGCAGCGCTCGGTAAGAAAACGATGAGGCAATTCGAATATTCCGTAAAAGCGGAGAGCATTCGTATTTGAAATTTCAGATCGTGATCTCGTTATATAGTTCGTCACACTGGCCCTCACACTTAGGGTCACAGAAGTACAGAACTGGGCGGTTGGTTTCACCAGGAATTATGGAAACCTTATGGGCACTTGAGCAAAAAACATGAAGGTCGGTGTCCACCTCTCAGCCGAAATCTAGGCTAATTGCTTCAGTGGAATACAAACAATTAGCGTGGACGGTTTAGAGAATTAATATCGGAGTTAAATAGTTGGCTCCACCTTATTTTCAAAGTGTAATATCCAGTTTTATATTTTAAAAAAATCATTTTTGTCTTCAAACTAATTTAAAACAACCGTTTTCTTAAAATATATTTCAACTGAAAAAACTAAAGATATCTATATAAAAGGCATTGTATTATCCGATAGATAAAACTATAGAGAAGGTAAAAAAAGAGCATCCCTTCATCAGAAAGTAGGTTGCAATTATCAAACTCCCCTCTGTCACTTTTCACGGATTGTTTTTAAATTGTGTCCTGGCAAGGACAGAATTGTAAAAAAGTGGTATCCTATGTGCTTTTATACTCTCAATTCAGGTCATATTTATAGTATAAAGTTGTTGTGCGCAACATACAGCGGGATCAAAATTTTTTGCCGAAGACAGGGAGCAACCGGCTGGATCAACATCTAAGATCCCTGCCAATCTTTCGTTGCTCCACAAGTTCTGATGAAGCTGCTTTTGAACTATCTCTAGTCCAAATATCTGGACGCAGCAAGCCCACCGCAGTCTTCATCTTCAAGACCATCGAAAGTTCAGCGGGTCAACAGCCCGTCACCTCATGTGTCATTGCTGTGTGATAACATCATTCTGGCTATTTGTGCAAAAATACCACCAAATCCAGCCCTCTTTAAAGGGACAATGAAGGCAATTTAGGACATCTTTTGGCGATTGAACTGGGTTCCAGGCACGTCTCAGGCCACGTTGCCCAAATTTCAGCCGAAACCGGCGCTTGTGTGCCGCGCAAATCAATAAAACAGTCGCGGCAATAATTGCACCGGGATCGACTGGCGCGACGCCCCGAGAGTTGCGGGAGAAGCCAGGAGAAGCGGAGCTCGCGTGACCGATGCGGGGCCAAGACGCGCGACGTCACAAACGGCGCGTCGCGCCGTTTGTGACGTCGCGCGCCTTGGCCCCGCCAAACGGCTGACGCGCGCCGTTTGCGACGTCGCGCGTCAGCGATTGTGCGCTGACGCGCCGCTTGTGACGGCCAGAACGGCCAGATCGCTGCCGCTCTCCCCTCGGAATCTCCCCGGCGTCCGTCCTTCGGCATGCGGGCCGCTCGTTGCCGGCTGTGCGGTCTCCGTCGGGTGATAGCAGAGGCCGCCACGCACGTACTCCCGTTCCGTTGGTGTTCGGTTACCGAACGGAAGCTCGAACTCGCTCGCGAGAGCGGCATTGCCGTCCATGTTGACAAATTCGGCGAAACGACCGCGCCACCGCGCTGCTATAACCCACCGCGGTAACCAGAGTCTCGACGCGCTAAATGCTACCGGTACCGACAATTCACATGTGACGTCACTCCGTACGTCACCTCCGTTTTCGGAGGCCCAAAAACGAGAAACGCAGATAGTTGAGTTTCGGTTTCTTCAGTTCTTTCGTAGATATAGAAATATGCGTCACAAATGTCTATAAAAATTTAGGCAGTATGCCAGGTTCCCAAGAAGCCTAAAAACACAATTTAAACAAATTAAATTAAATCGCCTTCATTGTCCCTTTAACAATGGTTTAATCGTCTGCATCACACGCTTGGGTTCCCATTTTGAAGCATGGCTATGGTTGCCTGGAGAGGAAGGTGTGTTCATTGCCTGGTTCGGTATAGTAGAGAGGAAATTATGCGGCGTGAATTCGAGCACTGCACGGGCCTACATTGTTGGGCCCCGGCTGACCCGGACCCACTGACTCCTAGTCTTACTCGACCTGGACCCGGCCCGTTGGGATGCCCTACCTTATCACTCAGGCTTCGGCCCGGGCCCGGCCAGGTGAGAGGCCAATGCGTGCCTCATCTCTTAAATGCAAAGCTGTCCTGGGAAGGAGTGGGTGCATTTTATTCGTTTAGCCTAATTTGCATAAAAGACGTTGTCAAGACGTTATGTTTCGGCATAAAAATGCGAGTGTCAACATAGACATATTAATAGGGCTCGTTCAAAAGACGAAGAAACGTTTGACATTGTAGAGATTATACAAGTCACCAAGGCGGTAAAACTATTGAAGACGACGACGAAGAACAATCAGGTCACGGTCATATCACATTCACGGGGTGAACCTTCTTAAGCTTACACAAATACAAAAGACATAGCTTATGTTCGCTAGCCATAGGACTTTTTTTTTTCTTCAAAAGGTCTAAAAGAAATTAGGGAAGACAATCATGCTCTCTCCTGTGACCGGATTGCCCTCGTTTATTTGCCTTCTGGCAGTTGTCCCACTATGCTGATGGAATCCCCAGGATTCGTCTCCGTATCTTGCTTCTTTCTTTATCCGTGACAACTATCTTTATATCTAATGACGAATTCCACGGGCCGTTTTTGAGCGCGCCGGGATCGACTTTTCCTGAGCACGCCTATTTCACGGAGGGATTGGGATCGAGAGGAACGTGTTCCACACGCCGTTTTGGATCAGCTACCACTCCAGGTTTCGATCCGGATCCTAGAAAAGTCGCTCCGTCGATTTCGGCTAATTCGACCAGAAGCCAGCCTGGCCAGCCCTCAACGCGGACACGTGACTTCCTTTATCGCCGGGCGGCCGTGCATCTCGCCTCGTGAGAATTCGTAATTAGCCCCGAGAAGTTCGCGTGGCGCCCCCTTACGGCGAACCGGGGTGACGTCACGGCGAGGAGAGAATTTTTCCCCGACTCGCCCCGCTCGCCCCTGTGGAGGCTGTGGCGACGCTAGCTGTCGGCGCGCTCGTTTCTATTTAATTTTTTTTTGCGTGTTTTTCGTAGGAAGTGTAAATTTTTATATGTGGCTTTATTGAAGTATGGCCAGTAGCTGCAGGCGAAACTTCAACCAACATTTTAAGCATGGTTGACAGGGCAGGCAACGCATGAATCACAGCTGGTATATGAAAATAAAGAAATATGGCCACAATTGCAGGAGCATCACTATAGATTTACATCTCACACAATAAATGTTGCTGATGGTCTGAATGAATTGGCAGGTTATGTATACTATTTTTTTTGTATCTCTGTTTTTAAACAAGATCGCCGAAGCAGAAAAGCTGCATGCTGCTCGAGCATCATGCTAAATACAGTCTGGGCCATGGGGAGAGAATCACAAGTGAGACAGCCCAAGTGCAGGGGCAAAGTAAAAAAAAACAAGGAACATTTATTATATACATTGCTCGCATTTGACCTTTGCTGGATTCGGATAGTATTTCAATGGACTACACGAGTGGTATCTGTGGACTTGTTTATATCAACCCTCAAGTAATGTATAACAAACGTAAGCGAAGGTGTCTAGCTCGTTATTAGTCCCTTAAGCCCTAAAATTTAGATTTTACTTAAATCAAATTGTCCTGAAGCTAAAATACCAGAAGCTTTTCCCACGCAGACTGTCACCCTTCACAGGTTCCACATTTTCTGCTACTAGTGCTGCATCTAAAACTGGACAGCCGTTCGAATGCTTGATGTTCCTCCTGTTTTCCTCTGTTGTCAGAGAGTCCAGCTGTAGGGAGTTTGACGGCTGAGGAAGCTTTTGGGGACCTGCAGCAGTGTCTCTTTTAATTAGAAATGACAATTTAAACTAAACGGTGTATTTTCCGAATACCCAAGGCTGGAATAAAGAATGTCAGGAAAAAGTATAAACATTCCAAATTACGCTACTATTGCTGTGCATATTTTGGGCAGTTCAATATATATCATGCAGGCAACTGGGGGCAATTCGGCCGTTTTTGCTGCTACCATACAAACTAATTTCCAGTAATTGTGCATCTTCTAAGAAATATGCCTGCATAGGTTGTAAACTATATAATTAATTCACGAAGAAGCTACATTTATGTAAAACAACCCAGTTCCACGAGCACTTCAAAGATCATCAGACGCAGGGCCTTTAAAACAACTGCGAACCAGCGCATGCAGAGTGGCAGCGCAGAGTCGGGGTCGCGAGCTAATTTGCAGACCACCCAAAGGCCCATGATATAAATGCCACTTCAAATGCCTTGAAAGCGGGATGTAATATCGTCCTAAATCATGAACATGCAAGGAACAGAATTCCAGCGTCTGAAACACTTGCGCCACCGCTTCACCGACCCTTCGCAAGATTGCCTTGTGTCGTGTGGACGGACGGGGAGGTTCATCGGCGGAATCGCCTCCGCCGATAGCTTTCGGGATTTGTAACCCAATTTTAAAGGTAAAAGGGACAAGCAGGCTTATAAAATGTACGGAAGCACGTCTAGATCGGCCTAACTCAACGTCTTGTACACCGGGTAAACGAGGTCCAGCTCCTCGAAGAGCTCGCGGCACACAACGCCAAACCAGGAAACCGGTGCTGGGAAGCGAGCCGATGCGAGATCGCGGAGCGGAGTCCTCTTCCTGACGTCACGGTACACCTCACCCAATCAGGGCGCGGCGACCGCAGCGACGCTTGTGTTCGCTACCCGGGGCTACTAGCCGCTCAAGCAGCTCATCCAGCAGCAGCGGCTCGAGTAGCAGCGATGACGAGGATTGCTTGTATGTCCCGCATGAATTCGACTGTCTTTTCGGACCCTCGTAGAAGAGGCCGAAAATCAGGACGTACTTGGACACCGTTCCCGAATTCGCCGATAAAGAGGCAAGTGGGCTACGCTGATGCACATCGCTTAACTACGTGCATTTTTCCCATCATGATTAACTTTGCTCGTGCGTTGAACATCTGTTGTTAGCTTCGCGATTGCGAAAACATGTGCTTCGAGATCCGGAACCGCGGGAAGGGGTTTCCCGGGAACGTGAGTGACGGGAAGGCATCCGCCGGTTCCGGAGGAGGGGTCGTGTTCCACGGGGGATCCGGAGGCGGAGCGACTCTATTCGGAATCGGACCACGTGCTCCATCTCGGATCTGGTCTGCTGACCCCGGCGCGCTCCAATACGACCAGTGGAATTCGCCATTCCATGTTTTAGTGGCGTCATAGCTAATTCGCACTTCGGTATTTTCGTTCATTTTTATCTTTTCATTTTTAAGTTCAATATTTAGTGCTTTCGCATTTTCTTCTCAACGTTTTAGAACTTTCAGAGAGAAAAAAAATGCTTCTTCTCAACGTTAAGAAGAACTCAGAAGACCAATTTTCTTCGCAGCGTTTTGACTCAATTGCCCGAGCCCGGCCCGGGACCGGAAACAATCCATGCTACCCGGACGAGGGCCCGCAAACAGTACGAGCTACCTGGCCCGGCGCCCGGCCCGCGGGCCTCGGCTTTGTCGGGCTTTCAGGTTGGCGCGGCCCCGTGCGGAGCTCTAGTGTGGGTGTTCTTGCTTCACCGATTTGTGACAAAAACGCCAGATGTGCATGATCCACACGGTGGCGCTGACGCTATCAGTCAACTCACACGTGGTACACCACCTTGTTCAAGCCACTTAAAAAATGTGTTCTCAGGGATCAAAAAAAAAAAAGGAAGACAATGCAGTTGTTTTGATATCAGCTTTTGCTAGGGTGAGCTCCAAGTCTGTTTAGTTTTCGGCACACGTGTGTGCTTTCAAAGCTTTGACATGTTAAGTTTGTCGCAAGAACATAAGAACCATTTCTCTCCTGTTGCATTAGGCTCGTCGCATTCGGGCAAGCTCTGACTTATCATGAATTGACTGATGAAGCCTCGCCCAGCTATGACCGCACGTTGCCGCCTAGCCCACTTTAATTTAAGTACATTTAAACAAATAATTCACGGCTTCAGGACAGAGTTGGGGGGGGGGGGGGGGCACTGGAATCAAATTTGATGCGAACTCCATACACCTGCTCAGCCATTAATCGACCTGAGCTGCGTCCCTAATTGTTTTGACATGGACAGGCATTGTACGTATACGTGCGGTTGTGTAATCACAGCAGCGTGGAGCACGATACAGACCTCGGGTTAACAATCCATACCGCACTCAAAAAGTTACCTCTCCACATTGTCGAACCATGCCGCCGAATGTCGGAGGCAGATTGACTTCTCCCTGTTTAAACGTTGAAAAAGCCCAATTAATAAATAACTAGGGTAAAAGAAAGCCATATTAAATGAAGCAACACAAAGAACGTACACCTGATAAATGTGAACATCCCTTATCGGTTGCGGACGCTGCTCAGCGCTGCATTTTTTCCCGCTCTAAACTTTTAGACATATGAAATTCAACCCCCCTCCCCCCCTGTTATAGAGTCCGCGGCTGGCCGTGTACAAGCCCGCAGGCCCATGGCACGAAGCTTAAGTGCACTGAACTGACCTGAGTTAATGACTCCAGCTCAACAGCTAATAGAGAGAACGCAAAAAATTGCAATGCTTACCGACAGACATTGAGGTTGGAAAGGGTCCAGTGACTCTGTTATTGAATATCAGCTTCTCGTTTTAAAGTTCCAGATAGAAATATGTTCTTCGCCAGTCGACATCATTGACCAGAGTTGTGCCTATCTCAAATATTTTACTCGAGATACAGTTTCTCAAATACTTTTGGTAGTAATTTGGCATGTAAATACATTTGATCGAAAGTATTTGCTACTCTATCTCAATTACATTTCTCAGTATGCTGTACTCATTATATAAAATAAATTGTTTAGGTTTGAAAATATTTGTCGCTGGAATACACCCTTTTAGAAATAACTGGCGCCACCTGGTAGAAAAGGGACGCATTTGTGGCACGTCGTCAGGGCGCAGTCACGTGACAAAAGAGATCACGTAACCACATACGTCCCCCCCTTTCCCTTCCCCCAAGTTCTTGTTTTTAATCTGATTCTGTTCATCATCCTCTTCGGTTTTCTCTCCCTGCTTGTGGTTTCCTTTTTGTGCCTTTTTTGGCCATTCTGCTCGGCCGTTTGTTTTTGTTTCTTTTTCTTTGTTTTGGAGGCGCGGGTTGAGTGAGTTTTGCAAAAACAAAAGCACCTTCGGTGGAGTCGCGCGCGCAATGTCGGATAAGGACGAAGAAGCGGTGCTTCTGAATTACCTGAAAAATCTCGACAACCTTTAAACAAAAGAATTTGTTGTAAAATGAACCCCGAAAAAACACTCCCGACTTCTGAGAATAATAAACCCCGGAAATGTCTAGACAAGTGCAATGTACGAATTTGTAGAGAAGTCGACGCCCGATCTTCTCGATAACATTACCATATCTTGGGCTACTGTTCACCGCACGGTTCCAATATAAAAACAGAATATGTGAAAGGCAGAAGTGAACGTTCAAGTAGAAAAATTCATTTGAAGAACTCACTCATTAACTTGCTGCGTGTCACCACTCACCGTCGCCGAGATGTAATTCTTCGTCACACCTATTCTCAAAAAAGAAAAACAAAAAACACGATTTTACGTGGGCAAAACATGGGAAAAGCCACATCTGCGTTAAACAAACACGCTTCTTAGACCCGCAGCCACAAAGGAAAAATTTCACTGCTCCGCCGGCAACTGGACGTCGGCGCGCCCATCACACATTTATATCAGTGCGCTGTCCAAATTGCTAGCTTGTATCGAAAAAAAAAAACACACGGAAGAAATGTTACGGAGAGATGAGAACGCGGTGAAAGTAGAAGTTCGAGGACACCTAAGCACTTCTTATGAGTTGTGAATGCGAAAGCATGAATGTCGTTCTTCCGCTCCCTTAGTTCGTCTGCGGCGTAGTGGCGTGGACGGCCACGCTTCGGCACTGCCGAGGTAGCGGCCGACCGTCGAGCACGCGCTCTCGTGAAGTTGCGCGCCGTGCTGAGCTCGGCCGTACAACCTCTGCGGAGTCTGCCTGGGCGGGCTCATGGGGCCAGGCCCGCTCCGCCGCACCTCGCCGGGCCGCTGCGTGCGCTCGCCGCCGTGGACGCGGCTTCTCTGGTGGCGGTTTTTGGAACTACGCCGAACGAGAGCCTTGATGACATGCACCAGCCACTGGGAGCCTATCCATCAGAAATCGGCTTCACTTCGCTCCTTTAGGATAGGTGAATTTAGCTGCCGTTTTGCGTTGCTTTTTGCGCGGCTTCAAAACTGAGAAGCTTTAGATCGCAGTTTCACTTTTCTCCATTAGGACAGGGAAATTTAGTCATGCCGTTTGGTCAGGCTTTTGGTGCGGCTTCAAAGCAGGGAGCCTTCAGATCGTGGCTTCACTTCGGTCCATTAGGAGAGGGGAGTTTAGCTGCCGTTTGGCGCTGCTTCAAAGCTGATGACGTGCACTCGCTCCATGGGACAGCTAATGCTTTCGCGTTAAAAATAGGAACTGGGAAGATGGGAGAAAGAGGGGGGGGGAGGCACATGGGTGGTCACGTGTTCCCTGTTGCCATGTGACTGCGCCCTGACGACCTGCAACAAAAAAGTCCCGGCAGAAAATGGGCTTGGAGGATTTTGAAGATGAAATATTACGCGGATTAGGAAAGGAAAGGATGAAACGTCTTGAAATGAGTTTGGGGACTGGGGCGGGAGGGTGGGGGGGGGGGGGTGGAGGGGGAAGATAAGCCACAATAGACACAAAAAGTTGAACTCTAAATATATATCGACTTCGGCGCTTAGTAAAATGCGTACAAGATGTGCATAATCAACCACCACAATGTGTGATTTCCGTCCTCTTGTAACTTTCAACAGTTTGATACTACTTATTGTACTGAGACTGCGTAGAAGAGCACCGCAGTAGTTTACTTGGCTTCTGTTGCTCGTAAATATAGCATTCTTGTGTGACTGAGATGATATTACGCATTAAAAAAAGTATCTTGAAAAGTAATTAAATTGCATTACTAAGCATGTGTACTCTACACAACACATTTCGCGGGAAAGTAACTCGTATAGCACATTAGATACTTTCTGACGCAGTTATTTAGTAACCTATCTTAAATACTTTGTCGAGTATCTTGTCCAACTCTGCATCATCCATCCAAACCGTGTAATTTTCAAAGAATAAGCAAACACTTTTCGAACTTGCTTTTCACAATTCTTCTGAGTGTTACGACAAGACTGACCCTCTCTTGACGCCACTGTGCACAGGCTTGTTTCCGGTACGTCGCGCGCACGAAACAAGCCATCCGGTGATCCCCCTGGTAGGGAGTGAGTGTATGACGTCAGTGCCATTGCCTGATGTTTATTCCTGAACCCGGAACGTGTCGCCAATACCGTGTCTAGCTGGATCATGCCTGTTTCCTACTCAAGAAAGAAAGCACGTCCTCCGCGTCGTTTAGACTGACAGGCAGGTTTGCACATCTCGTAAAGCAAATTTTCCTTTTAGTCCATCTCAGGCTTAAATTAGTAGATTATTACTAGTAACTCTATAAAAATAATTGAATTACTATACTTCGTTCACCCCTAAGCTAATAGTGCGGTGGGAGCTGTGTGCTCGCCGGTCCAATCAACTTCCTCCTTTTCACCCCTACTCCGCATGTAGGTAAGGGCAGTAGCGGGATCACGTGGCGAAAGAGAGACGTGCGACTGGTACAATTACCGCATAGCTTCCACCCCACTGTTAGCTAAAGGGCGAGCGTAGTATAGCATGGTTACCTCTCAAAAGAAAGTAACCATGAGTTGCTGCAAAATTACAATAACAAATAAATGACACAGGCAATTACTTTTATGATATATAAAACCCTACATATATGATGGTTAGTAGCCAAGCCCAATTGTCAAGGATATCACACACCATTTTGTATACCCCACATAGTTATTATTTTAGTGTGCTATTTTCCAGATTTTTTTTACTTGGTTTGGACTATTCTTCCTCTATTTGTGTATGGGAATCGGGCTGCATCGACATTTAAAGGTTGCAAAGCTTTGACCATATTTTGAATTAGATTAAATGCAGCGAGACATTCACAACGAAAACAAACTAGTACTTCTGATACACGAAAACACATATATTATTGTATTCTTTTCATACTGAACACGTTAAGAAAATCTTTCTTACACGCACGCAAACTTGTGAAGAAGCAGATTTTCATGGGAAAAGAAGTTTCACACTAGTGAAAGCTGTCAAAGTTGCTACATCACTCTTGTAACTCGGACACCTTAAAAGGCAGCATTGCCAATATTTTCCTAAATCTTATAAAGTCTTATAAACGATTCTACATTTATTAAATAACATCATCAAGGTATATACATTAAAAGACACTTTAAATATTTATTTTTCTTAGAAGAAACTGGATTTCTAAGTTGTCGCCCTCTAGACCTACTGTAGGTAGCTACACAACTGCACAAATTAGCAGGAATTGGACAAAGGCCACTCGTTGGACCGCTGGCCAACATAAGCCATCCAAACATCGTGTCCGAGGTTCCTCATGGACGGCAGTGAAAGTTGTTGTACTTGTTGGTGCCTGTCCTTTCGTATATTCTGGCAGTTGAGAACTATCAACAGTGCATATGCACTGTTGATTTATAGGATATACCTTTTTTTTCTTAGAGTGTATATACACTCTCAGAAAAAAAAAGGTATATTCTTACACCCTCTTGGCCCATATACGACACCCCAAAAGTTGAATTCGACGTACAGCTCGCTGACGTCCGAACAGACGGCCTTAACTTTTACTTTACTCTGTCCTTTGTCCCCTTGCTCCCTTTCTCCAGGGATTATTTGCGTCATTCTTGTTCAGATAGCATCCACCCTTGCTCTAATTGCATTACATTCTTTTCCTTGCGTTTGCGCAATGCACAGCAAAGCCTGCATCGCATTTCCTATAAAATGTGCGAAATGCTAATTACAAACAACAGCATTCCGGTATTAAATGAGGGGTAGAATTCATGTCAGGCGGCTCAGTGAAGCGTTACTGATATACTTTTTCTCAATCCATTCCTGCCCCCCTTTTCCCTCCTAGCACAGTATAAATTCCTGTCACCTCATCAGACAGCTGTAACCCGACAGAGTACCAAAAACAGGCATAAACAGGCGTGGCAACATACGCCATCGATGACGGATCTCGGATACCGCAGATACCACATTATATCATGCAGTGCTCCTGCTGAGGGTTGTCACTGACGCAGGTACTAGTCACGGGGGTGTGAGCCCATCAACTTCAGAAGTCACTTTCTCCCCGAAAAGGAATATGTTGGCGAGATGAGGCGAGTTGACTGGCATTGTGTAACCTAAATGGAGGGCACTGGTATAACATTCAGCCTTTAGTGGTTATGCGCAACAAAACCTTTACAGACTGCCTACAATGTCGATGACACATAGAATATGTGCTGCCCATCAATGTGGTGTTATGTATCTCCTCCAGTCGTCTTCGCTAGGCAAAATGCATCGAATGGTGTGCCCTGTATGAAAAAGAAACCGCACATTTTATTAGATTGATCAGGCTAAACTGATGATAACGGTGCAGTTAAAAGACCAGTGAGGAGAGGTATATGGTTTTTTGTAGCAGTCAATCAACGACGACAGTGACGTTGCTCAATGACACAAGCTCACCAGTAGGAACCTTAAGGGAATCACGAACCTCACTCGCCTTAACGGCTCAGCAGGTAGACGTTGGCGTTTGCACTACCATCACAGTCGCAGTCATTGGTGTTGTGCCGATTGCAGTGCTTATCTGTGTGGTGTGGTGCTAGTCCGGCATGGTCGCGTGCTGTCACAATTCAATGTGATGGCCTGCTGCACCGCGCGCCGCGGTGGGACATGGCAAGTCGCAGCACATTACACTGTTCCAAACATGGCACGCCGTTGGTCAACCAGGACCTTGTCTCTGCTAATTTGAGCATCTCATTGTCGCTCACCGCTTGGTGCTTCCGTTCCGGAGATGACTAAACATCAGCCCCGCAGCTAGCCTCCACCATCCCTCAAACCTGAAGCTGCACGCTCCAAGCCATCATCGAGACAATTCCAAGCCATCATCGAGACAATTCCCCGCTGTCTGCTGCCTCATGGCTGCACTATGCCTGACCTCAGCATTAACTAACTTGCATCTCTCCCGAGCACTGCCTCGCAAATTCTGTTATTTTGTGCCACTTTCTGCCACCCAATTAAAACACAGGCCGCCAAAGATGCCGCTACTTTTTGGAGTGGAAACCACTGGGGTACACGCAATTGCTTCGTAACCTGCAGGCAGCACCAAAGAAGCTCTCTGCAGCGGTTGGTCGACAATGGGCGCTTTAAGTTCGTGCTCTGAAGTGCGAAAAGTTGGAGCTCATTCACTAAACGGACAGGTGCCCCGTGGAGACTGGCAGTCGAGCGCGCTCTTCGAGCACCGAGTTTTTCTCGAAGCAGGAGAGATTTGTTCGCTCTCCTTGACGTCACGCCCACAAACAAGCTGGCTGCACCGGCAGAAATGTTGTTCAGTCGAATCTCATTAATTCAAACTCTCTTAATTTAAACTTGCGGATAATTCAAACTAGCATGCAGGTCCCATCCTATGTGTCTCTATGGGAGGAAACTCCCGGTAATTCAAACTTTGCTTTATTTAAACAAATGTTTGGTCCCCCTCGAGTTTGAATTAACGAGATTCAACTGTAGTAACGAAGGGTGCAGTCGGACCGCTGCACCTTTTCAGTTGAGTAGTGGTTAATCCTGCAGGCAAAACGATTTGATTCGAAAGCCAAGAGAGTAATTAACGTTCTGGAAAAGGTTTGTTCGTCCATCTCCCCTGAAAACGAATTAACGCGCTAGCAAAGAGTAAGTACATCTACAGAAAAGTTCTGAACATGAAAAGACAGTTGGACCACTGCCCATTTTAGAATGCTTATCCCAGTGAATAAAGACGCTTCGATTGGAAAGCCATCAATTAGCGTTCCGGAAAAGGTTTCCTCGTGCATCTTGCCTTGAAGCAAATTGACGTGCTACCTATTGACCGGTGCTGTGTGGTAGCACATCGACCTGTGCCGTTTCGCGCTGCAAGACGGAACCAAGGAACATCCCTGAAAAGTTTGACAGATTCCTGCGTCGACGAGCAAGTTCAAGACTGTCTTTCATTTAATTTAAGCAGGATACATTGCCAAAAAATATAGATCGATCGATCGAGGTAACTTTTCGCATATGTGCTCAAAGCGACTTTGTAAACATTTCGGGAGTATTGAAATATTTAATGAAGCTTCATAATGTCACTGTCTTGTTTCCTTCACACTCTGCCGTTCCACGCGGGCCGTTTATCTTCGAAATAATTTGAGCTACTGCCACCCGTATCCACGAGATGTCGGCGTCATCATGACTGCGCGTTCGGAAGTGGCCCATGCGGATCGTCGACTTTCAGTGTGTCCCGCTCCTGTATGCAATGCTCCGTTTAGTTGCTACGCTCGGAGTACGAAACTCGGAGCGTTGGAGCAGGAGTAAAGGAGTGCGGACTCAACGTGCCCAAAACAAATGACGTTGCTCAATGACCACAAGCACACCAGTATGAGCTTTGAGTAAACAAGACGTTTTTACTCCAGCTTGGAGTTGTTCGCACCATATTTTTTCGTCCAGCGCGACTCAAGGGATGAACGCGCTACGGCTTCCAGAAGTCCCAATGGCATGTTTTGAGTCAAAAATTGTAATTTTAATTGTTTCGTTGATTTACAGTTGGCAGCGAACAAAATAGGAAGCACAAGGATATAGGAGGAAAAAGTAACTTCTGAAGGCCAGTGCGGAGAGTAAAATTCATAGGATCATTGCCCTCCCACTTAGCAGTAAAAGAATGAATCTAGAATGACTGACAGACACGAAATACTCTCACAATAATACACGCAGCCTCTCACAGGAAGGATAGCCGATGGCTTCAGGGATGATGTAACCTTCAAGGTGGGAAGGCCTGTTGCCTCACTTAGTACAGTTGCCACTGGAGAACTTAAACTCCAGTCAAGACCAAGTCGGAAATGTAAGAATGCCAGCGTCGGCCCTAGTGGCAGCTGCTGCATCTGAAGGCTATAATCCAGAAAAAAAACGATGTGCCTGCAAAACGTGCGACCAAAGATGAGTGCAAACGATGGCCGTACTATGCTGGGCGTAGCCTCAGCCACACACAGTGAGCACAGGCTGACAAATATGGAAGTATCCCACTTCATTTCTTATCGTTGCGAACACTTCCCTCCGCAGAGGTTAGCAATGGGCCCCATTATTCCTCCTTGCCTCCTAGCTATCATTATAAAACAACGGCAAGCGACAATATTCACGGGGCGAGGGAACGTTTCTCTAGCAGCTGTGGCCACGTCCCTTGAACTCTTTTTGGCTGTAGCATACAGCACCAGACCTTATTTGTGGAGCCTTGATGGAGCTCTAACAATCCTGTTCACCATTCCAGACAGGCTCAGACTAATATGGAAATGTTTCCCGTCACATCTCCTTGGAGTTATGTATAACAAAATATGTGAAGTCATACACTACGAGGTTCTTGTTTTCATCTTGTATTTCCCCTTTTACAAGGTACTGTAGTATGGGTATAGGTCTTTGGTCTCTCCACAGTACTCAGCACTCCCTGCCCTGACCATCAAATAAATATTATTGCTGTTATTAGCTCTGTAACTTGTGGGCAACCTGGGGATCCAAAACGCTGGTCCAGGTTGCTCGCCTGCCAAATCGTCAGGGGTCATTTCCACCGCGAGGGGGCCAAGGGAAATTTACCACGCGAGCGGCACTCCGCCGCCGATAAAAGGCCGGCGCAGTGTATGTGCGGGGGCTCTTGGGATCGTGGTGCGGGCTATAACAGAATAAATGACTGCGTGTTGCTGAACCAGAGAGTTGTGTCATTCTCTGAGGCGGGTACCAGCAAGGGAACTCCCACACTGGTGCCCAACGTGGGGCCATGGCGCGGCAGGAATAAGTGGCCGCGCCCAAGAACGACGCCGGCCTAACTGCGCACACGGGAGCACGGCTATTTTCTCTTTTTTCTCGCCGGTCCACTTTAAGAGAATTGCGTTAAGATTCAGCGGGGAAGCAGACGCACACAACATCTCATTACCCAGACAGGCCTCAACGAGCCATACGCCGTCCGCCTCAACCACGGATGCGCCGAGTGCCTCATGACCGAGACCGTACTCAACGACCCTCCCGACATCCACCGCAAAAGGGGACGCATCGGGGTTTTCATAACCGTGAGAATCCGGGGCCGCAAAGGACCTTCCGTCGTCTGCCCAAATAGCGGACGCATTGAGTACCTTATGACAAAGACCACACTCAACAGCCCTTCCGGGGTGAACCGCAAAATGGAACGCATCGAGTTTCTCATAACCGTGAAAATCCGGGCCGCAAAGTAGCTTTTGTCGTCCGCCCCAGCGGAGGACGCACGAGTACCCCATGACAAAGACCGTACTTAGCGGGCCTCCCGAGATCCACCAGAAAAGGGGATGCGTCGGGGTTCTCCTAACTATAAGAATCCATGGCCGCAAAGGACCCTCCGCCATCCTCCCCAACGGCGGCTGAGCCGAGTACCTCATGACCGAGACCGTACTCAACAAGCCTCCCGAGATCCACCGCAAAATGGGAACACATTGGGGTTTTCATAACTTGAGAATCCGGGCCGCAAAGGGCCTTACGTCGTCCACCCAAATGGCGGACGCATCGAGTACCTCATCAAAAAAGCCGTTTACAACTCCCTGTAACGCCGAATTGGAGCGCAGCTCTTGAGGAGGAGGAGGGAAGGGTACTCAGGGAGGGTATACCCCTCCTTCTCCTCCGGGGGGGTGGGGTCACGTGACCTCGGGGGGGGGGGGGGAGTCACGTGAACCCCGCGACATGTCCCGACATGCACCGCGCGGTTATGGGACATGTCCCAACATGCACTGCGCGGTTACGCCGACGGCGACGGCGACGCCGACGCCGCTCAAGCCGGAAACGGGCGCCTAAGAGCTGCCCTCTAAAACACCGTACTCAACAGCCCTTCCGAGATCCACCGCAAAAGGGAACGCTTCGGGGCTCTCTTAACCGTGAGAATCCGGGGCCGCTAAGTAGCTTCTGTCGTCCGCCCCAGGGGCGGACGCACCGAGTATCTCATGACAAAGACCGTACTCAGCGGGCCTCCCGAGATCCACCGCAAAGAAGACCCGTCGGGGTTCTCATAACCATAAGAATCCGGGGCCGCAAAGGATCCTCTGCTATCCTCCCCAACGGCGGCCGAGCCGAGTACCTCATGACCGAGACTGTCCTCAACGGTCCTCCCGAGATCCACTGCAAAAAGGGACGCATCAAGGTTTTTATGACTGTGAGAATGCGAGGGCGCAAAGGACCTTCCGTCGTCCTCCCCAACGGCGCACGCACCGAGTACCTCATGAGAAAGACCGTACTCAGCGGGCCTCCCAAGATCCACCGCAAAAAGGGGACGCGTTGGGGTTCCCATAACCATACGAGTCCGGGGCCGCAAATGACCCTTCGCCATCCTCCCCAACGGCGGGCGAGCCGAGTACCCAACGACCGAGACGGCACTCAACGGGCCTCCTGAGATCCACCGCAAGAGGGGACGCATCGGGGTTTTCATAACTGTGATAATCCGGGACCGCAAAGGACCTTCCGTCGTCGTCCCCAACGGCGGACCCACCGAGTACCTCATGAGAAAGACCGTACTCAGCGGGCCTCCCCAGATCCACCGCAAAAAGGGGACGCGTCGGGGTTCCCATAACCATAAGAGTCCGGGGCCGCAAATGACCCTCCGCCATCCTCTTCAACGGCGGGCGAGCCGACTACCCAATGACCGAAACGGTACTCAACGGGCCTCCCGAGATCCACCGCAAGAGGGGACACATCGGGGTTTTCATAACTGTGAGAATCCGGGGCCGCAAAGGACCTTCCGCCGTTTGCCAGAACGACGGACGCGCCAAGTTCCCCATGAGCGAGACCATACTTAGTGGGTCTCCCGATATCCACTGAGAGAAGGGGACGCATCGGGGTTTTCATAACCGTGAAAATCCGGGGCCGCAAAAGGTCTTCAACCCAAACGGCGGTCGGCGGAAAGTCCGTATGACCAAGACCGTACTCAAAGGGCCTCCCGATATCCACCGGAAAAAGGGGACGCATCGGGGTTCTCATAACTTTGAGAATCCTGGGCCGCATATGGCCTTCCGCCCCAATGGCGGTCGGCGGAAAGTCCTCATGACCGACACCGTACTCAACGGCCTCCCGAGATCCAAACCAAAAGGGGACGCCTCGCGGTTTTCATGACCGTGAGAATCCGGGGCTTAAAAGGATCATCCGCCGGCCACCCCAACATCGGATGCGCCGAGTACCTTATGACCAAGACCGTCTCAGCGGGTCTCCCTTGGTCCACCAGGAACAGGGACGCATTAGGGTTTTCATGACTGTGGGAATCCGGGGCCGCAAAGACCCTTCCGTCGTCCTCCCCAACGGCAGACGCACCGAGTATTTGATGACAAAGACCGTACTCAGCAGGCTTCCCGATATCCACAAAAAAAAAAGGGGGACGCATTGGGGTTCTCAAAACCGTGAGAATCCGGGGCCGCAAAGGGTCTTCAGCTCCAACAGCGGTCGGCGGAAGGTCCTCATGACCGAGACCGTACTCAACGACCCTCTCGACATCCACCACAAAAGTGGACGCATCGGGGTTCTCATAACCGTGAGAATCTGGGTCTGCAAAGGACGTTCCGCCGTCCGAACCAACGGCGGACGCGCCAAGCATCTCATGACCGATACCGTACTCAGCGGGTCTCACGTGAACCTCCGCAAAAGGACGCGCGTCGGGGTTCTCATAATACGGAGAATGCGGAGCCGCAAAGGGCCTCGGTAGTGCGGACAGTGCCATCCTCGGGTCTGCCCGAAGGCAATTGCGGCAGATGGACCTTGAGGACCGTGGTATCTGTGTTTTCGGGGAGTATCGGAAGTCTCGGCGTCTCCCACAGTTTCCCTGCATCGGGGTTTGGGGATAATTGGAATTGCATCTGTTTTCTGCTCTACTGTTCGAATTTCGAAATTTGGAAATAAATCCATCTGAACGCCAGAAGTTCAATATGAAACGCGGTTCAAATCATTGTTGAATTTTGAGAACTTCCTAAACTTTGGAAGGCATTGCATTCCAATAAATTTGCGCATTTTCGTTGTCCTCGTTTCGCCACCCGTTTCGAATTTTCGGCGGTGTGAAATGTGAAAACTAGTGGGACTTCATGATCGAAATTTGGGGAAATTGTGACCCACTATTTACCAAACCAAAGTAACAAAGTCTAAACATCTCCTCACTCTTCAACCAATTACATATTCACCACATTAGTTCGCTATATGATGTCAATCAAGAGCAGGGTGCTCCGGATAAGCTTCAATAAACATGTTCTTTCTGTCTGTCTTCCCAGATGCCTTCCCGTTGCCGTTTCACGTATTTTATAGTCCGGCCCTGTACACACTACTTGAATCTCATTGAAATTACGTCCCTATAAAAGATCTTTTGAAAGCTCTGACGCAAAATTTCTCAAGAATATGAAGGAGCGAATGAAAACGCACGTTCGACAGGCGTTGATAAGCGAGCGATGCCAGCTGTGACGGCAACGACTTCTAACATGGATGGTCGCGTCGATGACTGTACAGTGAATGAGACTTCATTTACACCAAGATGTGTGTATTTGTGACCAAAAACCACCATCTTAAGACGTAGGGTGACTTTTGAGGTGGTTGATTACTTGTGGAGCATGTAAATATTTGCGAATTATTTCAAATCAAATGTACAAGCCCAAAAAAAAAAGGAAAAAAGACAGAATTAATTTTTACAAACTTGCGTCTTTATTTTTACATGCCCAAATTTCAGCCGCATTCAAAGTGCTGTCCGCCTGATGTTATGCACTCGTCGAATAGTTTCTTTGAAAGCTTCAGATAACTTTTAAACTCGTTCATTTTGATGCCTTTCTGTGCGTCTGTCGCTTTTTGTTTCAGGTATAACACATCGGCAAACCGTTTTCCTTAGATAACTTTTTTCTTATCCGGAGAAACAAAACCTCCCGAAAAATGCGCAAAACAAAATCGAGTCTACACCTTAAAAAAAGGGTATGTTGTTGCCAATGGGGAGGGTGGGTAACTCCGAAGAGAACACTTAAAGGGCGGTGCAACGATTTTCAGACTTTGGCCAATTAGCTGCGGAAATTAATCTGTGTCACCCATGAAGCGAAAAACAGAAAAACGGCCTTTTCTTGCGAGCGCTACTTTTTATGTAAAAAATGAAACAAATCGAAGGTCAAAGTG
Source organism: Ixodes ricinus (assembly GCA_037355805.1). NCBI lineage: Eukaryota > Metazoa > Arthropoda > Arachnida > Ixodida > Ixodidae > Ixodes > Ixodes ricinus. Next base: position 4,102 of record JAZHYW010012711.1, on the reverse strand, counting down.
TCTCTCTACTCTACACGTCGCCTTTCGAGTGACGTACTCTCGGGGATCACATGGTTTCCCCTTGGGTTCTCTCTTCAGAGACCCCAGCCGCTTCCTGCGCCATTGTCGATCTTTAAAGGATCAGCATCGTCGAAGGTCGCGGCGAGCGATAGATACAAAAGACGGTTCGCCATGGGGGTGACGGCGAGTGTAGCAGCGGAGGGGGACAGGCTTTGTTCACCTCCGCGTATCCCCCAGAGTACGTCACACATCAGTTCCGTTAACCACCACAAGCGGCTGCAGATCGGCAAATATTTCGTTTTCTTCTTATTATTTTTTACAGCCGAGCTGTTAAGGGCTCATTTTCCCAGAATCGTGTCCCCAGCAAAGAAATGAAGACACCAAACTCTGGACACCTACCGCCATATATGGGCGACGGCGGGAAGCCACGTATCTGGTTGCCGCCGTCGCTCATAGATGGCGGCAGCCTTTCCACTCTATCTTGCCGACTTGCGGCCGGAAATACTTTCCATTGTACAGCTCCGCTGCTCTTCCTTCTTCACCAAAGTGGAAAGGCTGAAAGTTTTTATTTATTTATCAATACTACTAATCCTCATTGGGGGATTTTTGTTGGATGGTACAAAACACAGATGCATAACCATAGTACAGAAAAAACAGAGTTATACAGAGGGTAAAAATATATTAAACAAACGGAGGGGATGAAACATCGTATTTCCCCATCATGAGCGCTTCGATATCATTCATGAACTGCGTTAGCGAGCTAGCGCGGACAACGTGTCCGGGCAAGCTTTTCCGTTCCTGGACTGCTAGCGGAAAATGAAAATTTAAAGCAATTATTTTTATGTTGGAACTCTCTGAATAATTTCCCATGGTTTGAACGGGTTTCTTTTCCATCGTAAGGAACGGGGCTGGGCAGTATAGCGATACAAATGTATCGCGATACTATCTCAGAGATACTTTTGAGTATCTGTATCTCTGCATCGAAATACATTTCAAAAATGTATTTTTATCTCAGTAGTGGAATACACTCGTTATGTATCGGTTGTAATGCGATACTCGGCCAGGCAAAGGTACCTCGTTGCACTCGGGGGGGGGGGGGGGGGGGCAGGGCAGCATTTTGGAGACGTCACCAAAAGATCGATGAGATGAAAAGGGCCCAAACAAAAAATCTTATTTTTCGGGGAATGTCAACCTCGCCTTTGCTGTCCGCTTTATTTTACAGCAGACAGCTGTTTATTGTCCTGACGGCAATCGTCAGGTTTCCTTCATAGAGACGATGCTGTGAGACGTCTAGGGTTCACTCTTTTTGTGAAACGATCGTCCTCCTTTGTCCCCTATGGGGTTCACTGGGGAACATAATGGTTTCCTATCCGTATCAGGAAAAGCAACTATGGAGGAAGAGGAGTTCGAGACGAAGAGAAAGAGGAGAACCATCTGACACAAAGGGGTACAACCATCACCCTTTGTATTCACCAAGAACTCCATTCTTCTCGTCCTTACCGAAAGAAAAAACCCAGCGTTCGTGAACAGTGGAAGATTGCCCCAGCTGACTAAATATAGACCCCTTTTGAAAGTCACGTGCCAATTATTAGAAGGTTGGAACTCCTGCACAATGGCGGAACAACTGCATCGAACGTTGGAGCGCGGCCAACACTGCGAGCCGACGAGACAATGAAACAGCGTCGAAAGTGTAACGTCACTGCGCTCATCAACATTTTTGAGGGTGTTCTTTACAGTGTGCCGTGACGTTGAGGTTCTAATCCGCCATTGTGTAGGCTTTTCTCAGCTGCCACCAGGAACAGTATTTCGAAAAGAGTTTACAAAAGCAGTCGCATCTGGGCACCGTTTGAAGCACGTCGGAAAATGCCGAAGGGTGAAGGCTTTGAAGCACGCTCTATACTAGATGGCACGTTTTTTGAACCCTTGGGACACGGGTCTAGTGTGTCGATCGACAGTCAGAGCGAAATGCAAGCTTTGCGGAAAGGTAATTTCGGGGTCCAGGACATCAACATCGAACTGCAAGGTACACCTGAAGGTGAGAAACGTACAGTCGCCGCGGGAGTTAACAGCTCCACGCGAGCGCGCGTCTTTTCCGAGGAACGCTTGACTGGTGGCTTGCGATAGAACTGGAGATGACGTCAGGGCGAGTCCATGCGGAGGGGACGGGGAAGCCGTCTCGATTCAAGGGAACCGTTGTTATCATCTGCGGGGGTGAGCGTAGTTCGAATGAAAAGTGAAGATGACTCTGCGGAATCATCTCCCATTTTCATTCGAACTACGCACCCCACAGGCGGATGATAACAACGATTCCTTTGAATTGAGACGGCTTCCCCGTCCACTCTGCATGGACTCGCGCTGACGTCATCTCTAGTTCTATCGGAAGCCACCAGTCAAGCGCCCCTCGGAAAAAAACGCGCGCTCGCGTGGAGCTATTAACTCCCGCGGCGACTGTACATCCATTTAGCGACTGCTTTTTTTTTTACTTCGCCGTTATCCTCGTTAATGTTCATTCATTTTTTATGTTCGTTGTGGGCGTTTTGTGTTTATTTTATTGCATATGATACACCCGAACAGCGTATCTGAGTATGAACAGTACCCGAAAAGACCAAGGAAGGAAAGTTGTGGACGGGAGAAAAGAAATGAGAGCGAGAACTCAGGGCAGGTCCAAGGCTAGGCACTGTAGACTGATATTTCGACCGCGCTAGAAAGCAATCTGGGCAAAAGAAGTTCGATGATCTTCTGCAGAACTTGATTGTCAGATCGATGCTGCCTCTGCAGTTCGTCGAGGAAGAGGCATTTCAGCAGTTCGTCAAAGGTAGCGTCGCAGTTACTTTTTTGCTTGGACAATGTGCGTTTTTTATGTATTGTGAATAATAGCATATTTCCAGGGACGTGTCTTGAAGTGACATTGATGCCTCGGAGGACACTCGGCAGAAGAATAGATCACGCTTTCGATAACAAACTCAGCAGCATCAAAAGTGCGCTAGAAGCATCGACATACGTGTGTACCACCGCGGACGTGTGGTCAACTTCTACGAAGAGCTTCATGGGTGTGACGGCACACTGGGAAAGGCAGCAATTTGAATTCATAATCTCTCGTTGAGGGCGTTTAATTTTGGTATCTGGCTTATTGGAACTGCGCTTTCTGGAAACGGAGGACAGTTTTACACAAGAGGTGTCTCTAGATGAAGGCAGGTGTTCCTTTCTAAGGCTTGACCTGTGATGAGTGTTTTTATGTGGAATGCTGGGATGAATATTTTAGCAATACATCCCAAGCGCCCGTACATATTCTATGTTTACTTGTAATCGCGCTTGAATCGCGGACCAATTCGACGCAACATCACCTTATCAATCACTCGTTGCAGGTTTTACTTAAATGTCCCTATGTCGTGGCTACTTCAAATACCCCATGTGTACTTCATTTTCCTCTTACGGGTTTTTCGATCGAGTTTGACAATCTTGCACGGAAATCCACAGCTCTGACGCGCAAGCGCTTCGTTGGAATGCATTCGTACGACCGGGTGGCCGAGTTGCTGTTAGACGTCTACGCGGACTTCAGCCTGGAAATGCACCAAATCGTAGGCGCACTGACCGACAACGGAAGCTACTTCGTGAAGGCCTTCAAAGAATTTGGAATTGATGGCACCATCGACAATATCTGTACATGTTTAGGTTCTAAAGCGTTATCTAAACATTGTTGCTGTATTATTTTGATCAAGCACGCATGACAGCTCGCAATGTGTTTGAGCAGGGAGAGTAGCCCGGCTGTACATAATCCACGTTTATTTTTCGTCTACAGGCCGGGAAATCGACATTGCTTTCCCCCATGAACTCTCAGGCTCATCGCTTCCTCATCACGTGAGATGCGCGTGTCATACATTGAGCCTCATTGCAACTGCAGACGTTAAGAAAGCGCTCAGCGGAAGCCCGGTTTGCAGCCGTCTCCACAATAGCGCTTTGGCGATGTGCGCTATGTACTGGGGCTCATCAAAACGGCCTAAATCCGCGGAGGCTGTTGCCTCAGTATTCGGAAGGCAACTAGTCACGCCATGCATCACACGGTGGAATTCGCTCTACCACGCACTGGGTGTGCTGCTCAACA